>JAADVT010000368.1:0-30098 GCA_023335895.1 Pythium rishiriense
CGCCAAGAGACACTGCTGCTATATCGGGAACGGTTCTTTTATAGAGGTTAACTTGGTACTGAATAGTAGTCCCGTTAAGTAAACGGTACTGATCTGTAAAAGTTAACCTTCATTGGGTACTGCTTTGTAATTTCCCCTTTTGATATTAACAAATTCAACGGTTCCGATGGAGAAAATCTCTCTTGAGGGAAAGCACATCCAGCCTGGCCTCCTCGTCAGGAAAGCAGACTCGAGAAACCGTGGTCGCTCTTCCCGAATTGCTGACGGGGGTGAAAGCGACGATCAGACACGTTGAGCCACCACTGTTCAATTCGATTTTCTGGAAACATTTGTAGAGTGTCAGCGCCATCGAAAGTGAGAGCACATGGCACAACAACGCTCTTTCTCGATCGTTCAGGAAGAAGCGTGCAATTGAGGTGCCGCAGGCAACCCCGCAGGAACGGGAGCGCAAGTGAGACCGATAAATATCTGATCGGAGAACCCAAATTACGCAAAAAGATGAAAAATACCTCAACAATCAAATTTTGCGACCTCCAGGGGGTTCTGCGCTGTGAGAGATCATTCTCACAAGCTTTTGCTTGCGCCTGGAGCAGAAAATAAGCAAGACGTGACGCGACAGGTTGCCTGATTTTCAGGATCGCCTCTCGACCTGTGAGACGTCTCCAGTGCCAAAAAACACCTGTGTCGAGTAAGTTCACTGGATTTGTCACCTCATGAATTGTTTGATTGGTTGAAGAACTTTTAAAAAGTGTTTAAATCACAAACCGAAATGGACAACTGGCTTTTATGTAACGTTTCAAACGCAACGCCTTGGCCGGTCTCTGTTCGTCCTCCCTGGGTCCTGATGCTCATCATCTGGGCCGCGCTGGAGAGGCACTGCCGAAGTGGCGCCACTCACAACCGAACCTCCCGGGCACCAGCTGATGCCGGTTGCCCCCACAAAACCCGCCTCAAAACCCTCCCCTTTCTTCCTCGAGTGAGGGAGAATCCACAACTGTTCCCGCTGCGCGACTGCGACGCCACCACCACCACCTGCCGCTGCCTCTCATTCACGCCTCTGGCAACACTCGCACACTCTGCCGTCCACCGCCGACAGAACGGGGAACACTAGCGCGCACTCGCCGCCGTGTCCAACGCCAGCACTGTCCTCCTCGTCCCCCCGCCCCTCGTCTCGGCGGCACCGCAGCGATCCGCCCCTCTGACGCCACGCGCCCGCCACTCCTCGTTTTCCACGCGCGACGAGCGTCTACAACTAACCACCGTCCGACTCCCGGCCTATCCCAACCATGCTGGGCCGCGCGCTGAAGGACGTCAAGCTGCCTTTCCCGGACGACTTTTTCCCGGAGCTCGTCGTGTCCCATGAGGACGACACGATGTACCGCCGCGCCGCGCAGGCCAAGGTGCTCGAGACGCTGCGCGACGAGAACCCGGCCACGCGCTTCCACCCGGCGCAGCGCACGGACCAGTGGAAGCTGGTCGGCGACCGCCTCGGCGTGCAGCTCTACCGCGAGCGCGGCGTCGCGCAGGGCAACGCCGTGCAGGTCGTGTGCGTCGGCGGCATCAACGGCTCGCTCGAGGACGTCATGTGGGGCCTCTACGCCGCGACCACACCGGCGTTCAAGACCCAGCGGTCGATTCTCCACAACGACTACCTCGACGCGCGCGTGCTCCACGTGCTCGACGAAGAGGACTGCGACGAAGAAGACACGGCCTTCAGCTACCGCTTCTCCGGGCTCAAGTGGCTCGCGTGCGCGGCCTCGAGCAAGCTCACGATGCACAAGCGCGACCTGTGCTGGCACGAGACCATGGGGCTCGCGCACGACGCCGCGGGCCAGGAGGTCGGCTACCTCACGATCCAGTCCGTGCGCGTCAGCGAGTGCCCGCCGTTCGACCAGTTTGGCGTCGTGCGCTCGACCGCGAACGTCTGCTACATCTTCCGCAAGCAGCCCAACGGCAGCGTCGGCGTGTACATGAAGGGCGAGCACGCGGTCGGCGGCAAGTCGCGTAGCTGGGGGAGCGACCCCGTGATCGTCGAGATGTGGCTCGCCATCGTCAACGTGCTCGAGTGCGCCCACTCGAAGCGGCTCACGCGCATGCTGCGCGGCAAGGACCTGTTCTGCGCGACCCAAAAGTACGTTCCATGGTTCGCCCGATCTGTATGTTGGTGATCAAGATCGCTCACCCGAATGTGTGTCTTTGTGTGTTTCCAGCAAGCAGTGCGAAATTTGTGACCAGAAGATGCGTGGTATGAAGACGCCGGAGAACTGCAAGATTTGTGGGAAGAACGTGTGCGACAAGTGCCGCATGTCCAAGGCGATCTACCCGTCCAAGGCCACGTCGCAGTTCCCGTGTATGGCACTTTTCTGCAAGCGCTGCCTGAGCGAGGTGAAGGACCAGACGGCAGCGCGCGCCTCGCGCATGAGCTACCACTCGGACAACAATTCATCGCAAGGGTCGGGCTCCAGCACGTACCGCCAGTCGTTCAACAACCACCCGAGCCCAGCGACCATGCTGTACCCGCAGTCGATGGGCCCGCCGTCCACGCGGAACGCTCCCCCGCATCTCGGGCGGAGTGGCAGTGTCGGCAGCAACGGTAGCAACGGTTCGCGGTTCTACGGCGGCTATCAGCACCACTACAGCGAGAGCACGGTCCGAAGCAACAGCCCGACCGCGAGCACGAGCGGCCAGAGCTTCGTGTCGGACTACAGCACCTTCTCGGACTCGGGCATGAGTGGTATGGGTGGCTCCTTCCGTCAACCCGCCCGCCAGCAGCAGCAGCCTCGTGGACCAGTTAGCCGCGAGCCGCAGCCAATGTACCGCGGGACGCAGCGTCGGGAGTCTGCAGCCCAGCAACTGCAGCGGATGCAACAGCAGCAGCAGCAACACGCCCCGCGGTACACGAACGGCTCCGTCGACAGCACACACGACGTCGACAGCCTTCAGTCGTCGTTCCACGGACGCATGCGGCTCAGTAGCGACCCTTCCGCGATCACGGACCTCAGCGACAGCATGCCCGTCGTGGAGCTGCCATCGCGGAAGGCGCGTGCGCACACGTCGGCTGGCACGGTCCACAAGGCCAAGGTCGTCTACGGCGCCGATGAGCTTAGCGACGACGATGACATCGACGAGCTCGACGACGACGTCCACGACGTGATCGAGCTGCCGAGTCGCATCGTGCCGCAAGAGCCCGTGCCCGTGGATGTGTTCCACGAGGACAAGCTCAAGTACATCAACTCGTTCAGCTCGGACTCGTCGGGCAACATCGCCAACCCGTCGCTCTCGGGCGCGAGCAGCGGCGGTGGCAGCGCCCCCAAGGACGAGCACCAGCGGCTCATGGAGCGGCTGCTGCAGGCCAACATGACGGCCGAGGCCACGTACCTGCTGGCCAAGTACAGCAACAACCTCGCCAAGGGCTCGCCCTGAACGAAAGGGGCGAGCCACGACGGAGTTGATGTCGGTCTCACGTAGGAGGTTAGCGTTTCTATCTCTTGAGTCTATTTAAAACCAACAGAATGTCCGACCAGGACCACTTGGTGGCCATATTCTCCTCACTTGTCGTCCCCTTGGAGAGAACTTGTTCCAACCCCCGAGCCTTCGAGAGTTCCCACACGGGCACGTTGGCAACACCCTTTTAGAAAGACCATCGAAGAGAGTTGGATGCACCGCTGGCGCCACCTTTGATCGTGCCGATCCGATGGTTCCACCGAGCGACGGCGAATCCATCATGGAGTGGTCCTCCAGATCCAACGACCCATGCTCATCGTTGCCATTTTTGTGTTCCGCTCCAGTTCCCCCGGGAGCATTTTGGAAGCCTGGACCGTTCCAAACGATCACTGCGCACGACAACGAATCCGGTCGTTGAACCAAACGTCCAGCAGTTCGTTTCTGGATCTGGATCCTACAGAGCCGCGGCGGTCGCCGCGCGCGTTCCTTGACGCAGGTGTCCACAGCCTGGACCGGTCAGTACAGCAGCGTCAAGAATTAGTTTCGTTGGCGTCGTCACGAAAACACTGTTCTGGTCAGGTTCCGCGGCCTTTCAGGAAATTGTTCTGGAGCGACCGACACCAGGCAGTTGCAAGCGGTTTCATACTCTGCACTGCAGCCCAATCCCAAAGGCTGATGGATCGCGGCATTGGGGAGATGCGCTCTGCACCCAACACGTGCCCCGCGACCGCCGGGCCCGCGGTACGGAGAACATCGGTTTCGGGGGATCCATGAGAAGCCACAGAACGCGCCAGCCGAGCACAGAACTGCGCAGCCGCGCGCATAATGTTCTCTCTCTCTCTCTCTCTCTCTCATCATCCAGCACGCCAGCACCCGTCACAGCGCAGCGCGGCCCCGAGTCTCAGCACCAGAACACGTTTCCTCTGGCGCACGCACGTGGCTTGCCGCCGGACCAAACTGGTTCCGGCGGAATGGTCCGTGACCATGGTCGTCGCGTTGCTTTGATCGCTGTGCCAGCTGGCACGGCTGTGGATGCTGACATTTCGGCTTGCGACAACGGCTCATCCGACACTCATGTCGGGGCGGATACCCCACCACGGGCCGGTCTCTACGCGCGGCGCCACGGCTCGCGCCATCATTCAGCCCCGGCTTTGTGCCCTCGAGGCCGCACCATCCCCCATTGTCCGTGGCTTGGACCGCGAGCGGTCACACAGAGGATGAGCTTGAAGCCGCGGCCAGTTGCTGGCACCAACGTGGCAAGGCTCCTCCCGCGCTGAACACTGGGAAGCGCTTCCACTGTGGCCTGTGTTGGGAAAAGCGGACGGACGGCGGCGCCTCATCGCGCGTTGGAACTCCTCCTCATTGTTCCCGACTCTCCGTCGGGTGGAGGACTCCTCGGTGAGTGAGAGAGATCGCGCGCTCGTCGGCACCTGCACATCCTCGCTGCGCGACGACACCGAACTGAACACTTTTTTTTTCTTTGCTCTCTTCAGAACCGTTGCCGTTGGCGGGATCCGTATTATACCTGTTGGTGGAAAGCGATTCGAGCCCAGCAACTGTGTAAAATCAACACCAATCCGTGGTGTTCCCCACAGAAGAAACGAACGTGCGCGGAAGAACCGACTCAGAAGGATCCCATCCGGTCGGAACACCCACCTCGACACCAAGCACAGCGGCCCGATCCGATCCAGAGACGCCAGAGATCGCGCGTGGCAGCCATGGCACTCGGCGGCCGACTCATGAAGAAGGTCACGGGCAAGAGCGCCACGGCGGACGCCGGCCTGCGCACCCACGCGTCCAACCACTCGGTGCTCTCGTCGTCGTCGTCCACGGCGTCTGGCAGCGACAGCCACCACACTGCTGGCAGTAGCCACGACCGCCACCTCGCACGTGCCACCGCTGCCATGGCCCACGGACCGCCGCCGGCCAAGGCCGCGCCGCCGCTCCAGGCGCCGACCCACAGCGCCACGCCCGAGATCCTCCACAAGGGCTACCTGCTCGTCAAGAAAGGGCTGCTCAAGGGCTACGAGAAGCGCTTCTACTTTCTCACGGCCCAGTCGCCCGACCTGTACAGCTGCCGCGACGAGCTCCAGTTCGCCGAGTGGCTCGCGAGCGGGCTGCCCGCGCGCAAGCTGCCGGGCATGGCACGCGGCCAGGAGGCCGCGCTGCCGTCGCTGGTCTGCTCGGTGCTCCGCGCGGACCGCGCCGGCGACGCCGCGGCCTTGGACCGCGCGATCGCCGTGATCGCCGGCGATGACGCCAAGTGTACGGCCGTCAAGTACCTCGCGCCGACCGCCGAGTCGTGCGAGGACTGGATCCGCAGCTTCCACCACGTCCAGATCGCGCGCCGCGCGGGCGTGGCGCGGCGCGATGGCGGCGGCGCCGACACCAACGGGTCGTTTGTCGACAGCGCGAGCCACACGCCGGGGTCGTCCCAGGGCGGACGCACGCCGTCGTACGCGCCCCCCGCGTCGTCGTCGTCGTCGCAACAGCAGCCGACCCCGCCGAGCGCCGCCCGCGCAGCCACGGGGACGCCCCACTCGGGTGGCTCATCGCGCCACTCGGACGTGTCGGACTCGCCGTCGCACCACTCGTCGATCCATGGACGTACCCAGGTCACGTCCACGTCGTCCACGCGGTCGGGCGCGACGGCCGGCGGCTCGTCGACCAGCTCTGCTGGTGGCAACGTACTGTTGTTTGTGCCGGCCGCCGGCTCGGCCATCTCGATCTCGGACAACAAGCTGCAGCAGGCCAAGCAGGAGATGGCCGCGCTGGTCGCGGCCGGCGCCAAGCGCCCGCTGCGCGGCGGGCTCGACAACGTCAAGGACACGCGCTGGCGGTACGGCCCGCCCGAGTACGTGCTGAGCGACCTCGAGTACATCAAGGGCAAGATCCGCGACGCCGACGCCACGCCGCTCGAGTCGTACGCCGAGTCGTGCTGCCAGACGTTCCTCATGGAGGCGACCCACAAGGCAGTGTACGCCGAGTGGACCAGCGTGCGCCACGAGTATTTTTTCATGCAGGTCAACGACGGCGAGCGGATCCCGGGCCACCTGCTCAAGGAGAACGACCTCTTTGGGCTGCTCTTCTTGGACGACAGCGAAGTCGACATGGACGGCGACGAGCGCAAGGACCCGCGGGCCGCGCTGGCCGAGGCCTTCCCGCAGGGCTTCCCCATGGAAGTGCTCGACGTGTACACGCAGCCGCCCCAGTGCCACTTCGCCTGGCGCCACTGGGGCCGCTTCACGGGACGGTACCGCGGCGTCCGCGGCCGTGGCGAGCTCGTCGAAGTGCGCGGCTTTGGGCAGATGCACATTGACGCCGGCCGGCTGATGAACCTGCGGCTCTTCTTCAAGCAGCGCGATCTCTTCGACCAGCTCAACAAGGCCACAGCGCAGCAGGCGGGCACGCGCTCGAAACGGCAGAACACGGCCGGCTCCCGCACGGACGCCGGGTTGCCCACAGCCTCTGCTACAGTTTCTGCCACACCCAAACCGGCGGCGTCGGTATCAAGCCAAGCAGCGTCACAACAACCTCACAGCCAGCCACAGTCGCAGACCAAGTCCCAGCCGCAGCAGCCGCGGTCGGACAAGCTCTCGCCAGATCTCGTTGGAAACTTTGCACAGTTCCACATCGCAGGCGCGCGAACGGGCAGTTCACGACCGCACCACTCGTCGCCTTCGTCACATGACGGCTCCACGTCGTCGTCGTCGTCGTCGCCCCCCCCGGCGGTCGCGCCGCCGCCGGCAGTCAAGCGTACACAGCTGTATCAGCAGTTCATGCCGCAGGGAGCATGAGCCAGTGCGACGAAGTTGTCGGTGAGTTCTTCACAATCCGGGCCGGCGGTTTGGGTGTGAGTTTGTGGAAGTAGCTATGTTGATGTGTGTCGCCCGGCCAAATATAAACGGTGCGTTCCTGTGTGAGAGAGTTGCGAGCAGCCATGTCTAGCGCCTTGTTAGTTAGTAGTCTAGATCCGTGCTACGATGCTGAAGCGGCCGAGCGTCGTGGCCCCGCTGCGACCGCCGTCAGCACCGCGGGCGACGCCCATGGAAGTCGAGTCGACGCGCGTCGAGACCCTGCCCGACGGCAAGAAGCTCATTGACGTCACGATGCGACGTATGCCGACCGCACGCGATAACGAGAAGCTCGTGATGCCGCAGTTTGACGAAGACGAGAGCAGCTCCTCGTCAAGTGACGACGACGAGCCAGGCGGCGGTGCCCCGCAACACGTTGAGTCGCCCATGAAAAAATCTGTCGTGGCCGGGCGCTTTCACAACGACGATGAGGAAAATGATAACAATATGATGGAAGTTCGCGAGAGCGTTGCGGCGCCCCGCTTCCAGGCTTCCGAGTTCCAATGGACAGGTGTCCAGGACATCCAGACGCTCACGCATACGAACGCGGCGCTCCACGAGCAAGTTGCCGACCTCAAGACACAGCTCAAAACGTGAGACTGGAGCGCGATAGGGTTGTTGAGTAGGATGCCGTGTGGGGAGTTGGACTAAACGTTTCGCGGAGATTCTAGTCTGCAGATCCAACTTGAAGCGCTCGCTCCCGTCCCTGGGCTGAACGCATCTACCGTGCAGGACATTCTGCTGGACAAGGATGGAACTGAGCATGTACGGACTGTCCATCTCGATCACAGACGTGATATCATGGGTATGACTGACGTCTACATGGATTCACGCCAGGACATTCGCGACACAAAAATCGTGCATCAGGCCAAGACGCTGCGCCACCTGAAGCGATCGCTACAGCGCGAGAAGCAACTCGCGAGCGACGCTGTGAGACAGTGCAAGGCCCTGGAGGCCCAGTCGGCGGCGCTAGGGAAAGAAAACGAGACGCTCAAGCTCAAGCTCGCGCGATTCCAAGCACGCGCATCGGCAGCGGCGGCTCCAGTTCCTGCTCGCACCGACGATGGCGAGGAACCACAAAGTGCCGGAGAGACCTCCGCTGCTACGGCTGCAGGTAAAGACGGTAAGGAAACTCTGGGAGCCTACAAGAAAAAGTACGAGGACATGCGCATCCGCCACGACAAGCTCCTTTCGGACCTCAAGAAGACCCAACGCGCACTGTTACGTGAAGTGGGCGAAGACGCATCGCTTGAGGAGATCGTGGAGGGCAACGGGGGTAACGGCGCTGAGAATGCGCGGCGTGGGCGAGCACAGCAGATCATCATGCTCAAGGCCAAAGTCAAGAAGCTCGAGCAGGAGCTAGCCAAGGGCACATCCACTGAGGCCCAAACCAGTGGCACTGGCAGCGGGAGCATCGCCAACACTGGCAATGTGGACCAACGCGCGATGCAGGACTTGGCTCTCCAGCACGCGCAAAAGCAACGCGTGATCGACAAACTCACAAGTGAGCGAGACGAGCTGCTCGAGCGACACCAGCAGCTCACCAACAAATTCGATGCGCTCAAGTCGCGCACACAGATTCTGGAAAAGGAAAAGCAGGACCACAAGGCCAAGCTACAAGTGCTCATGGATAAGTCGCGCAACGACGATGCGCTGGTGGACGCACTGCAGCGCCAGCTTGAGACTTGGAAGGGCAAACTCCAGGAGGCAAAGCGCGCGCGTACGGCCGAGAGCTCATCAGTCGGTAGCGGCGGAGGTTCCACACTCCCGAAGGAGGAGCGACTGGAACTGGACCGCCTGCGAGTGCTCGTGGCCGACTACAAGCGCCAGCAGTCGAGCAACTGCAACAACAGCGGTGGAATCAGTGGGTTGATGCCTCCGATGAGTGAGGCCGGGCAGTACCGGTCAATCACGGTACGTGATGCATGGATAAATGGTAAATCGAAGGTATGGCTGTAGTTGATGTGTTCGTACCATGTCAGGCCGAGAAGGAGCGGCTTGCTGAACAGGTCAAGGTCCTGCAGTCCCAGCTCGAAGACAAAGAGCGTCAGATCCGTGCATTCAAAAGTTCTGGGGATCAGAACCCGCCGCCGGTGTCTAGAATTCCCCGCCTAGGCTCAGGTCTCCTGCCGACGTCGCAGTATTTCCCCACCCCGCCGCCGCCGACTCACGTGGGCGACGCAAGTGCACTCGAGGCCCAGAAGAAAAGCTTCCGCGACGCGATGATCGGTAAAGAACAGGAGATCGAAGCGCTCAAAGCCCAGCTCCAGCGACTCACCCAGCAACAGCAACAGCCACAACCCCATGAGCAAAGCGCACAGCAAGAGATTATTCAGGATCTCCAAGAAGAGAATGAATACCTCCGACAAGAGTTCGACCGACTCAAGACGCGGTACGAGGCCGTGCTCAAGAGCACACGCAAGCCCACAAACTAGGCCGATCATGGAGTATAAGACACATCAATCTCACCAGGCTTCATTAACCTGCTCCATAATTGCGGATGTGAGCACGGCCTTTTCGACTTGCTCTCGCTGGTGGTGCCGCCGCCACGCACGCTGCTCGTCGCTGCAGTCGCTGCTCGCATCTTCCGCTTGCCTGGCGGATCGCTTTTGTCGATGGCACTGCCGTAGCAGCAGCTGAACACTCCCGAGCTCCTGCTTGAGCACTTGCATGTCATGCGACGACTCGCTCGTGCGCTGCTGGTTCAGCGAGAGCAGCTGCTTCATGTGTTCAAACTCCTTTTCGTACTTGCGCTGCATCTCCCTTGCCGTGGCCTCCTCTTTCTTGGCGGCTTGCTCGCTTTGCGCGAGTCTGTAGGCCTCATACTCGCGCTGCATGCGTTCCAGTTGGACACGGAGCGTGTCTACATCGAGGCCGCTCGACTTGGCCTCGCTTTGTGCGACCTCGAGCCGCTGTCGCGCGTCTTTGGCCTCCATCACGAGCTGCTCGACGCGCGCATTCTTGGCGACCAGCGCTTCCTGGAGACGCGCGAGCTGGGTCTCAGCATCCTCGAGCCGTTGCTGCGTCTCGGCGAGTTGCGTCTCGGCGTCGTGGCATTGCGTTTTCCAGCGGTGCGCCTTCTTGTCATGGCGCGCTATCTCGTCTCGCTGTGCCTCGAGGATCGCCGCGAGCTGCGAGCTGTCCGACTTGACGTGCTCGAGCTGCTTGGCCAGCGCGTCGCGCTCGTCGCGAGTCTGGCGGAGCTGCTTCTTTGCGTGGCGCGTCATCGCGCGCTGCTGCTCGAGCTCGTCGCGGAGCTGCTCCAGTTCGAGCTGGACGTGGTGGAGGTCCGTCCGGTACTTGCGTCTCCGCTTGTCGGCGTCCGAGGCCTTGGCGAGCTGTGCCTGCAGCGACTGGAGCTGGACCTCGAGCGCCTCATTGGCGTGGGTGAGCCGAGCGGCCTCCTGCTTGGTCTGGTCGTGTCGCGCGGTCTCACGCTGGTGGTCGGCGTCCTGGTCTTTCAGACGCTTCTCGGCTGTACGGAGCAACTCGGCGACCGTGGTCAGCTGCGTGTGGACGCCGCTCGCGTACTCGCGGTCCTTTTCACTCGCCGCCTGAGCGGCGTGGAGCTGCTGCCGCGTGGTCTGGAGCTCCTGCTGGAGCGTCGTGTTGGTGGTTTGGAGTGCCGAGATGGTCGACTGGAGCGTCGTGACGTCCACCTCGTGGCGCTGGAGCTGGAGCCCGACCTGCGTATTGAGCTCCGCGAGCTGGCTGCACAGCAGCTCGTAGTTGGCCTTGTACTTTTCCAGCGCGCGGACTTTGAGCTGCAGCAGCGCGAGCGTGTCGGTCGTCGCTGTAGATGGAGGAGGGGAGGGGGCGCGACGCTCCGAGGCAGCGGACGGCGGCGCGCGTTGCTCCGCCTGTACGCCACCGGAGACGCTCGCCGACGGCGCGTTGGATGCGCGTTGCGTGGCGCTACCATTTGCGTCGCCTGGGTGGAGTGCTACATGGGCGCACGCGCGGCCACAGACGCAATACCGGCGACGCACCACCGGTTGCACTTTGTCCATTTTCCATCAAGCTGGGCCGTTTCCTGGGAGGGCCCAGCGCGACGTTTCAGACCCGGGGCGGTTGAAGTTACCTTCCCGTCACCGTTTTCGGCCCGTAAAAGTCGTCCAGCCAATCCCAGGCGTGGGTTTCTCGTACCTTCGCGCAACATTCTTCACCCTCCCCGGCCATCCAATTTCTTTCTCTCTCTCTCGTCGCGGTCATTTTCCCCCAACACCAACGACAACAATGGGCGGCGGCAACGGAGCAAAGTCGGCGACCAAGCGCGACCGCAACAACGCCAAGAAGGCCAAGGAGGCCAAGGCCAAGAGCCACGAGGCTAACAAGGGCAAGATGGCGGCCGACAAGGAGGCCATCAAGTGCAAGATCTGTCTCACGACCTTTATGGTCACGGCCTCGGTACGTTTGGTTGTTGGTTGTTGGTGGTGTCTTGTGGTTGTGGCGCTCACGCCGACTTGTCGTGGTCCCACAGACGTCGGCGCTGAACGACCACTTTGAGAGCAAGCACTCGAAACTCTCGATCACGGACTGCTTCCCGCACCTCGCATAAGCCCCCCCACCCACCAGCTTTTAATCCTCCCCTCGCGTCGTGATCAAAAGGTGCGAGGAGGGTGCTTGCCCTCCGTCTCCTGTGGCGTTTGACCCCTCGGTGACCGAGGAAGAGCGAGCAGGAGAAGGGTGGCGGAGAGGAAACGCCGTGGATTTTTTTTACCTCCCCCATTCATATACGTATTACGTGCCCCCCTACCAATGGCTGTCACTGCGTCGTCCCCTGGTCGATAGATGCCGTGTTCACATGTCTCCATGGTCCCGATCTCAGATACAGAATGTCAAGGGACCTCGTTGATGTGTACGTATGTATGGATTGTTTTCGTATTAGTGTGACTCTAAGAACCCGCCCCCCAGCGTCGACTCAGTCGGTCTTGCGGGGCTTGCCGTGGGCGATGCGGCTCGTGCGCTTCTGGAAGTTGCGGCGCTTGGTGAACGGATTGTCGCTCTGGCTGCCACGCAGCAGCAGCCGCACCGGCACGCCGACCATGTCGAACTCCTCGCGCAACTGGCTCAGCAAGAAGCTATACACACACACACACAAGTCAGTCCCCTCGCGTTCGTCTCCATGGGGCAGCCACTGTTGGCAACGCACCGCTGGTACGACTGCGGCACATCATTCGGCTTGTTCACAAACATCGCAAACGTCGGCGGGCGCGTCTTGACCTGCGTCATGTACTTGACGTTGAGCGTCTTGCCCTTGACCGACGGCGGCGGGTGGTGACGCGCCATGGCCTCGAGCCAGCGGTTCAACCGACCCGTCGACACGCGCGAGTCCCAGCGCTCGTACGCCTTCATGACCTCAGGGAGCAGCTTGCGGATGCCCTTGCCGTCGAGCGCCGAAATGGGCACGACCGGCACGCCCTTGACCTGCGCGAGCGAGTCCTGCAGCTGGTCCTGGATGTACTGGAGCTCCTGCTCGACGTTGCGAGCGAGGTCCGACTTGTTGGCGGCGAGAATCAGCGCGCGGCCTTCTTCGATCACGCGCGTGGCGATGGTGAGGTCCATGTGGATCAGCTTCTCTTCGCTCATGTCGATCACGACGATCACGACTTGGGCCGAATCGATCGCCTTGAACGAGTCGCGCACCGAAAGGTTCTCAATCTGGTTATCGAGGTCGCGCTTGCTGTACTTGCGGATACCGGCCGTGTCCACAAGCTTGATGTCGCGGCCCTGGAAGCGCCACGGCACTTCGACCGAGTCACGCGTCACGCCAGGTCTACATAGTACGGTCACGGGGTCAGATTTGGAAATAGGTCGTGGCACACGATTTGTGATTCAAGACTCACTCGGGGCCAGTCAGCACTCGGTCCTTGCGCACAAGTCGGTTCAGCAGCGTCGACTTGCCGACATTTGGACGGCCAACAATCGCGAGTTTGATCGTGCGCTTCTACACAGAGCCAAAATCCACGAACTGTGAGCGTCGAAGTCACTAACATCATACCACCACAACAGAGACGCACGTCGTCATCGTCGTTCTCCGTGGCGATGCCGTCCTGTTCCGCATCAGCCTTGAGCGCGGCTTCCATCTCATCCTGCTGCTTCTCGTGGGCATCGTACAACGGGATGATCACATCCAGTAGGTCGGTCGTGCCTTCGCCGTGCTCGGCCGAGAGCGGGATCGCTGTGCCGAGGCCGAGCTGGTAACAGTCGTTGAGCTCCGCCTCCCAGCGCGAGCCGTCGCCCTCGAGCTTGTTCGCGACTAAGTGCACGGGCGCCACCGGGTTCTCGCGGCGCAGCCAGCGCGCGAAATGCGAGTCGATGGGCGTCACGCCCTGGCGGCCGTCGATGAGGAAGAACACCAAGTCGGCCTCGTGGACCGCAAGCCGCGTCTGCTCGAGCATACCTTCTTCCAGCCTACACACATGCATCCAAAAGCTCGTAAGGCCATCTGCGCACAGGAATGGAGTCGTAATCCACCCTCCGCCACAACGTACGATCCGTTGGGCGCGTCCTCGAGGCCGCCCGTGTCGATGACGTCAAACTCGAGCCCGGCGAGCTGCGCGGGCGCGTACCGCCGGTCGCGGGTCGTGCCGGGCACGTTGTGGACGATCGCCGCGCGCGACTTGGTCAGGCGGTTGAACAGCGTCGACTTGCCGACGTTCGTGCGCCCCACGAGCGCCACGCGGAAGCGCTCACGTCGCGGCGCGACACGGAGCCGCTGGAGCGCCGCGAGCGGCGCACGGTCGTCCGCCGAAGACGACGAGAACGATGCCAAATGGCCGGCGGTTGCGTACCACGGGCGAGCCGCCGTGGCGGTAGTCGTGGCGGAGCGCGGCGCCGCGCGAAGGTGGCGAAGCAGCATGCTCATGGTCGGGACACACCAAATGTGGTCGAAGTTGCCGCACCAATCGACCCGATGAGCAGCTACTAATGAATATCATTGGTGGAAATAAGGATTTAGATGATTTTAATTGGTTGATAACGAAATGACATACATGGCCCCGGACGGATGTCGTATCAATGTTAGAATTCGTTCGCTGCCTTTTGCGATGCGCATTCTATATACATGAGCAACTACTCCAGACTCTCGCCTCCATGTTGCTTGTCTACCGGCGCCGCTCGTTGGCTTCGTACTTTTTCCAGAGTTTCTCGTAGTATTCGCTGAAGTGGTCTGTGGAGATGGCAGTACACATGTGAGACCTTTGGTTCCGGCTGCCGAAACGTGAGACGTACGGATGATGGGGCCGCCCGAGTGGACCACGAGGTTTTCGGCGTTGCCCACAACGGCCTGGCGGCTCCAGTTGAAGGATCCGTTCATGAGAATCTGCTTGTCGATGATGCAGAACTGTCGCAATTACACACACGGTAGCGCAAGTCTGTTAGGGTCGAGCGCATCACCCAAGAGAGGCCAGCGAGCGCACCTTGTGGTGCATGTAGGTGCCGGCATTATCGTCACGCACGGGGATACCCTGGATAGACATAGACACTTTGTCAGTATGGTGCGATTGCTCCGGTCGAGGTGGGTGAACCGAGGCGAGCCGCACCGCGTCGACGAACTTTTGGATGTCCGAGCCTTTTCCCTTGGACTGGCCGTCGTCCGTGATCACGCGCACGCGCACGCCGCGCTTGTGGGCAGCCAGTACCTCGTCCGAGATCTACAAGACACCACGGCGTATCGGTTAGCGCTGTCTCCATTGCATCGGGTGGCATGGGGCGGGTTGGCTCAAACCTCGTCGCAGGTAATTGTGAACACCGCAATGTCCATGGTCTTCTTGGCCGAGCGCAGGTACTTGAGCACTTTGAGTAGCGCCGTCTCCTCGTGGCTGAACCGGCAGGCTTTGCGTGTACACGTCTCGTCGTTCAGCGCGGCCTTGCACGGGAACTTGCCGTCCGGGAAGAAGAGCGCCTCCACGAACGAGTCCTCGGACGCCAGGCGCGAGTGCGCCGGCGCGCCGCCGCCGGTTGGGGTCGCCACGTTGTCGCATCCGATACAGTTTCCCATGCTGGTAGTTGTGTGTTACGACGTGGGTCTTGGAGCGTGAATCGCGGACTGGCGGGGCGCCGGGAAGTCGCTCTGTGTGAGAAAATGAAAAGCTGCGAAAATGCGCGGATCGCAATGGGTGTGTTATCACTGCGACACAGAAAGTGAGACCCACTCCAAAGTATGACTTCCCGACAATACCGGTATCCAATACCGGTGATATGTACCCATATCCTCGTGCAGTCAGTTGACGTGGACCACATCACCTAACATTTGTATCCACCAATCACTGATCTCCTACTTTCTTCTTTCTGACCAATCATAGAACGTGAAGAGTGTCCCCCGCAACCGAAAATGGGCTCATCTTGGGCGAGCAGCTCACCATTCCCGCTCGTTCCCTAGTCCCCACTCAACCCCAACGGCCATGGCGGGCGACCCGGGCGCGCTGTACGCGCTGGCGCTGATCGTGTCGGGCACGCTGAGCACCGTGATCTCCAAGACCCAGTACAACGTGCGCTCCGAAGGCACGGAGCGCTGCGTGGACCCGCAGGACCCGACCACGACCACGACGCTCTGTGCGTTCGACAAGCCCTGGTTCAGCGCGCTGCTGGCCAAGCTCGCGATGGCCGTGTGTCTGCTGTACCTGTACGCGCGCAAGGCCGCGCAGCGCCGCGAGTACCTCGAGACGCCGCTCATGAAGATGCGCAAGAGCGGCCAGCGGTACATGACGACGCCCGAGATGGGTCGCAAGCGGCCGGCATCGCAGCGCCAGCAGCGCAGCGAGTCGGCGTCGCTATTGGAGAGAGAGGAGAGCTCGCGGATCCCGCTCAAGACGATCGTGTCGATCGCGTGGCCGTCGCTGTTGGACCTGCTGCAGACGCTGATCGCCAACGTCGGGTTGCTGTGGGTCTCGTCGTCGGTGTACCAAATGGCGCGCGGCTCGGTCGTGATCTTTAGTGCGTTCTTCTCGGTCAAGTACCTCGGCAAGCGCCTTTATGCGTACCACTACATGAGCATCTTGATTGTCGCCGTGTCGGTCGTTCTCGTGGGCTGGGCGGGCACGTCGTCGGCCGATGAATCGCCCACCAGTGACGCGACCAACGCGATCCTCGGACTCGCGCTGATCGTGTTTGCACAGCTGCTCACGGCCATGCAGATCATCGTCGAAGAGCACATGATGGTCGCGCTCAACGTGAGTCCAATGCTATTGGTCGGGTATGAAGGTCTTTGGGGGCTCGTGTTCTACATTGTGCTCATCCCGGTGCTCTCGCTCACACCCGCCGGCACGACGCCCATCTCGAAGATCTGGCACGAAGACTTTTATGACTCGGTCGTCAAGATCTGGAACTCGCCTACCCAGATTGTGCTGTGCGTACTCACGGTCGTCGTCGTCGCTGTTCTCAACGTTGTGGCCAACTACGTTACAAAGCACCTCTCGGCAGTCATTCGCAGCATCACCGAGGTACGTGGGAACACCCACTACACGATCGAGGACGTGGTTTGATATCTCACGGTTGGTCTTCTCTGTGGCTGTAGACGCTGCGTACGCTCGGTGTATGGATCGTCGGTCTCTTTGTGTTCTATGTTATCAACTGGCGCGGTATCGAGTCGCCCGGAGAGGCCTGGACCAGGGCGAGTTGGTGCGTACCATGTCTTGATACCATGTCTAATCTCCAGAGGTGAGATGACTAACTTGGCTGGTTTTGAACACGCAGGATCGAGCTGCTGGGCTTCGTGCTCATGGTCTATGGTACCCTGGCGGTGCGTTCGGGCAATTGTATTGTGAGCTATGCCCTCTTCACTTGTGTACTCACTCATTGGCTTCTAATCCGTATAGTACAAGAAGGTGATCAAAATGCCACTTGCAAAGCTCTACGAGGCCGAGGCGCGTGCCCACGCAGCCGTGTACAAGTCCCCGTTCATGAGCGGCTCTCACAAGTAGGCTAGTAACCCGTTCGGCTGGACCAAGAGGTTGCTTGGTTGGTCCAAGTTACCTAAATAATTCCCATTCTCCGGTGCTGGGGATTGTCGTCACCCTATCTGCGCTATCCAATGATGCAACTATCTTGTCTGCTCATTAGTGGCAAAAGCTGCCGGTGCGAGATCCGGAGCACCAAAGCAAAGTAGCAGGAATTCACGATGTATCCATCTGTCGGAATTCCCACCAATAGAACTCATTTGAAGTTGACATTACGCCAATCGCATTGATTTGAGGAATGCTGGTCAAGGTCTCTCCATTCGCCGCCAAAAACGAAGCGGACGGAACTCGCCGAGTTCGGTCACACTTCGGCTCTGCTCCCCCTCCTCCTCCTCCTCCTCCTCCTACACGACTCATGGTCGCTGTTGCGCCTACCGATGGCCGCCACGGACTGCTGTACGTGCTGGCGATGATCGTCTCGGGCACGCTCAACACGGTCTTCTCCAAGATGCAGTACGGCGTGCGCGCCCGCGGCACCCAACTGTGCGCCGACCCGCTCGACGCTGCGCGCGTCACCGACGTGTGCGCGTTCGACAAGCCCTGGTTCAGCGCGTTGCTCGCCAAGATCGGCATGTCGCTTTCTTTTGTGTACGTGCTCGCTCGCCACGTGCAGTCCAAGCGCCGCCAGCGTCGCCACTTCCAAGGACCACCAAAGCAGCTCAACACGGAGGCCACGACACTGCTGCCGGTCGCTATCGACGACCGAGATGCCACGGACGCGGACGTCTCACGGCTCCCGTTTAAAACGGCAGTGGCGATCGCGTGGCCGTCGCTGCTCGATCTCCTCCAGACGCTCATCTCCAATGTCGGACTGCTCTGGGTCTCGTCGTCGGTGTACCAAATGGCGCGCGGCTCGGTCATCGTCTTCAGCGCGCTCGTCTCCGTACAGTTCTTGAACAAGCCGCTCCACGCGTACCACTTCACAAGCATCGCCTGTGTCACGCTCGCCGTGCTGCTCGTTGGCTGGGCGGGCATGCCCCACGACGCTGACGCTGCTTCGAGCGACAGCACGGCCTCGTCCAACGCCTTCCTGGGACTCTCGCTCATTATCCTGGCGCAGTTCGTCACGGCCGTGCAGATAGTGGCCGAGGAATACATCATGAACGAGCTCCATGTTCGTCCTCTGGTGCTCGTCGGTGTCGAAGGGCTCTGGGGTCTGCTCTTCTACGTGGTCTTGGTCCCCGTGCTCACGCTCACGCCATCGTCGACCACAGACGCGGCCATTTCCAAGATTTGGCATGAAGATTTTTATGATTCATTTGCCAAGATCTCCAACTCGCCCGCCTTGATCGCACTCTCACTGCTCAACATCGCGGCCGTCGCGGCGCTCGGGCCGAGCGCCAACTTTGTGACCAAGCATCTCTCTGGTGTGATGCGCAGTATCGCTGAGGTCTTGCGTACACTAGGCGTGTGGGTGCTCGGGCTCTTTGTGTTCTACGTCGTGCGCTGGCGAGGCGTCAACTCGCCGGGCGAAGCCTGGACCGTCTATAGCTGGTACGCATCCTCGTCCTGGCTCCTTCGAGACAATTCGCTTGATGATGTGCTGTGATTAGGGTGGAGCTATTGGGCTTCGTGTTGATGGTGTATGGTACGCTTGCGGTACGTGAAGCTCCAACAACAGTACTGAAGTATCAAACATTTTTTGCCACGTGAATCTGACTTGCTGGTCTTGCAGTACAAGAGGATCATCACGATTCCGATTCCGGTGCTGTACGCAGGTGTTCACGTTGAGGAAAACGCTGAGCATCGGCCGATTGAGAAGCCTGCGTTTGCGTGAGCTGTTTGATCCTACACGTGACTGTGAGGACATTGTGCCATAGCCTGCTTGTCGGAGGTCGTTGTCGTACATTGTTTCAAGCAATTTTTGAGCAGGAAAAGAATGTAATCACGAGTTGGAACTGAAAAGAAGCTGACCGATGGGAGTTGTTTGGTTGGGAGTTGTTTCAAGATGAGGAGTACGTGCACATATCCGTTGCTCTTCTTTATGCACCAGTGCCGCCGCGTTCACTGATCTAGGCGACGCAGTCGGATGCAATTAAACAGGCTGTAACAGTTGCGCCAGCCACGCCTTTCTAATCATCAGACCACGCAGTCCCGAAGGATGAAGTGCGGCCTCATGTGCCGGTATCAACGGCTGCAATGACAAGGACGCTCGCCAATGGACGAGTCGCACTCCGCGGGCAGAAGGTCTCTGGTCACAATCTTCCACGTTAACGCAAGTCTGGATGACGCCCACCGCCGGCTGTGGATCCAAGGGTTAGATCCTGCACGGTCTTCAATATCGTTCTTCCCGGCATCCGCCAGAAGATATCAAGCGTCTGTACTCGCACAATTCCTCTGCACAGTAGTTCCTGATCGGCCTCAACTATGGGAAGTGCAAGCGAAGTTGGGAGTCAGAGGTGGAAATATCTCGCCGTGATGATCTTCTCGGATACGCTCAACACGGTCTTCTCCAAAAATGCAGTAGGATGCGCTCCCACGGGACGGAGTTGTGCGTGGACCAGACTGACGTGATGTGACGAACCACGAACTACCTCTTCCGTAAGCCATGATTCAGTTCGCTGCTTGCGTGTACCGGCATGACGCTGCCTCCCGTGTGCCTTCACATGCGCGACGATCTGCGGTCGTTTGGGAGCCCATTCCCCAAGCTATACGTCTGAACGGAGGTCACGGAGATCTTCAAGCAGTATGTGGAGACGCGTTTCGTTGCCTGGAGCATTACAAGTACCACAAACGTTGGGCCCACCGAGCACTAGTTGCAGAAACACAGTGTTATCAATGTTATCCCTCCACAAGCGACATACTTAGCAAGCGATGCAGCCGCACACGAGCTTTTGTTGCTTTCTTTGGTTGACATTGGCAGCGGTGGCTCCCCCAACAAGTCTGGCATCAGGATCTGCCGTTGAGGCTGCTGAGACGCTCTTGTCACCGCACAACGTGGATTGAAGCATCGTAAGCGATGTGTGTTCGTGGTAGAGCAGCTCTTCTTGAACGTGGATGTTGTACTTTTGAGTGATGATACCTTGAAGTTGCGTGAGTGCCATGGAATCCATGCCCAACTCCTGTAGAGGTGTGTTAGGGTTGATGACTTTCTTGTCAACATCAAGGAGCTGCGCGATCTCCGTCAGCAGAAATTCGTATACACGCTCCGGAGGCTCATCCGTCACGATCGATGAGATCTTGTCGCCTGATCGAGAGCTTGCATCCTTGGGTCCAGACGCTTGGACGGTTCGGTCGATTTCCATATCGTCGACACCAGCACCACCATCCTCGTCGCCGCTGGGCGCGTCGCCGATGATGTCCTCGTTACGATACAACACGTCGAGTTGTTTCTCCTCAAGGGCTTTCTTCGCTCGCGAGCGCGAGATCTTACCACTCGTCGTCTTGGGGATCGTTCGAGGCTTTACTAAGACGATCAATGTCACCTTCACACCATGTTCTCGTGCAATCGCGCTTCGAATCTTTCCGCAGAGGCTCGCCTTGTGCTTGATTTCAGGGTCGCGCAATTCTGCCACCAGCGCAAGCTTCTCAGCGTCTCCATCTCCACTACCATCATTAAATGAAAATGCTGCGGTGCAACCCGGACGCAGCTCCTCGTGAGCTTCAGCAGTCGCTTCGATATCCTGTGGGTAGTGGTTACGTCCTCGAATGATCACGAGGTCCTTCATACGGCCGCAGATGAAAAGCTCCTTTTGATACAGCACACCGAAATCACCAGTCCGCAGATACTCGATGTGAGCAACGTCTCCTTCCTCTGACTCGCGGTTGATTTTTGCGTGGAAAGCTTCCTGGGTAAGGTCCTTGAGCTCAGCGCCAAAGTATCCGATTGCCTTGGATGCGCTTGAGATCCAAATCTCTCCGACGTGTCCCTCAGGCTTCTCGACCAGAGTCTCCGAATCAACAATTCGAAGGTCAATGCCGTGATCTTTGAACATCGGCACGCCACATCCAATCATCTCCTTGGCTTGGCCGCCACTAATGTCCTTGGCCGCGACGGGCTTGAAGACTTGCTCATGTTCAAGTGTTTCCTTGTCGACCCATAGTCGTTGCTGTCCACTTCCACACACGTATACCGTGTGCTCAGCTAGACCGTACGTGGGTTTCACCACGTCGGACGGAAGGCCATACGGCGTGAAAGCCTTGTAAAAGGCGTCGATCACGTCTCCTTGGATGGGCTCAGCACCGTTGATCATATGGCGTACACAGGACAAGTCTACACTAGCTCCGCCGTCGCTCAGGAGTCGGTCAGCCTTGCGTGCGCACAGGGAGTACGCAAAGTTTGGCGCCTGCAAGTGAGTTGCTCGGTATTTGACAATGGTTCGAATCCACAGCATCGGGTCCTTGATAAAGCTGAACGGCGACATGTACACGCCCGTGCCACCGTTGAAGATGATGCCGAGGTACGCACCGATAAGGCCCATGTCATGATACTGCGGGAGCCACGACGCAACCACAGTCTCACGGCTCGCCTGTAGCGCCGAGCTGATCGTGCGGAGGTTGTGGTTGAGGTTCCCATGCGTGAGCATGACGCCCTTGGGCGCCGATGTGGAGCCGGACGTGTACTGCAGGAACGCCAAATCGCTCGCATGAGGAGCGTCGTTCGGCTGGAGCCAGAGCTTGGACTCGGCGAGGCCCTTGGTCTCGACCAGGTCATCGGTCACGATCCACTTGAGGTGCTCGGGCCACGGCAGCTGCTCCGAGAATGTGAGCTTCTGCTTGATGCCGCTGATCTTCTTGACGTGGTAGTACGTCGAGCCCGTCAGTGCGACCTGCGCCGCGCAGCTCTTGGCCACGGCCACAAACATACTGATGTCCTTCTTCATCTTGCGAGGATCTAGTTCACGTCCATGCCACCGTGGTCATTCTCCGACATTCCAGAGACAGGTAGGAGGGAATATTTGATTTGTACCAGGAGGATACACGGGCACGGCGACAACACCCGCCCGTAGACACGCGAGGAATGTGACGATGAAGTCGAGGCCCGGCGGGTACACCAACAGCACGCGGTCGCCGGCCTTCAACCCGAGGCTTTTTTTCCGTTCAAGACACGAAAGGCGTCAGCAAATGGGGTTTTCCCCCTCAACCTGGCCAGACACTCACCCTTTCGCGTGCTGGGCCGGCGTCGCGAGCAGCAGCGCCGCGAGGTTCTGTACTTTGCGGTGGAGATCGCCGCACGTGAGCGACGCCACGACGCCGCCGCGGTCGTCCACGAACGTCAACATTGTCTACAACAACATGCCAACGGGAAATGGCATGGGGTGAGTTGGGCCGTCTCGCAGAGCCGTTTCGGGGTCGATGGTGACACCAACGGCACGAGCGGAACGCGCACAGCGTGGCGCAGCTCATGAAGTATAGACAAACCTTCGTCGGCGACTCGCGCGCCCATCGCTCGACGCGGTCGAGGAGCTCGGACTCCATGGTTCGGTTCGTTTCCCTTTGGGTCTGCTGAACGCTTGCGTTGTTGGGAGGGAGAAACAACAGAGAGAGCAAGGGAACTGAAAAATCAGGGCACAAAGCACAGTTTCGTACCGTGTTTTGAGATCGGGAACGGCAAGTTTTTTGGGGGTTTGCAAAGTTTGGTTTTCCGATATTTTAGGATTCGTGTCCTCCCACCGATTTTTTTGCATGCGACCTTTCCCGTTTCGCAGAAGATATGTTGCCGACCCGCATGAAATATTACCATCTCACAGATTCCACCAATCAAAATCATAAAATACTATTATCCACCAATCAAAACTGGCTGAATGGGGCCTCCAATAAAAGGGCGCCTTGTCTCCCTCATTTTTTGCCCGCCAAACTCCAAAATCACCAACGGAAACATGGAGGCGCCGCCGCGCCGGCGCGAGGCGTTCTCGTCGCTGCAGCTTCAGCGCGCGTCCGACCAGCTGCAGGAGGCCATCAAGAGCGCACGCAGCCGTGGGCGGTCGTCCCGTGCGAGCAGCCTCTCGCTGCTTTCGGACGGGTCGGTCTCGAACGCCTCTGACAGTGAGGCAGAGGAGGACGACGAGGACAACCAAGAGAACCATCCGCACAAGGCCAACACGTACACGACCGAGACCGGTGGACATGACAAGCCGACGCCCGAGCAGAAGCTGCGCCGCTTCATGGCCGAGTCGATCGGGTCCACGGGCTCGCGCCACCTCGGCGCGTCGCTGTCGCTCAAGGACTTGCTCGCGTCACCGCTTCGCCCCACACGAGATGCGAGCGATGGTGTGGCTGCATTGAAGCTGCAAGCTGCAGGAGAGATGGAGAGTGGGTGCTCCCCAGAGAGAGAGCCCAGCGAGAACGAGGACGTCGAGCCCACCGCCGGAAAGCGGATGGGTGACACGACGATGGAAAGCCAGACGCGGCAAGCTATCGAGATGTTGCAGCGCGACGTGGAGGCCCAAGCTAGATTGAACCGTGATACACAGGAGCAGTTGGGTCAAGCCTTCCATCGCATCACTGTATTTGTTGAGCAAGCGGTGGAACGCTCGTTTGAGGATTGCACAGCGGACCAGAAGACGCCACTCGACCCGATTGCAATCGAGAAGCTTAGTGAGAAGTGGATGGAGGCACTCGCAAAGTGGAAACAAGACATCCGCGACACAATCTCAGGTGATTGCCAACAGAGAATTAGCGAGATCAAAGATGAGATGGAAAATCAATTGAGAGTCGCAGAGCTGACTTTCGATCGCGAACGTGGTACGTGTGCATATGGCGTCCTCGATGCGAAAAGGTTGCCTGACGCACTCTCCTATAATTGTAGAATCATTAACGGCAACTATATCTTCAAAAGTCGATGAGGCGAATGATCTGAGGGGTACGTTCTGGAGCTTCGGAGTTGGTCAAACCGAGATTATGGAGCTTACCTAACTTCGCTGTCGTTCAGTGAGACTGGATGCACTTCAAAGAATGAGTGCAGACGAAAGAGCCAGGGAACGTGCACTCGTGGATAAGCTTCGACTCGATGTCGAGCGACTGCACATGCAGGATGAAGACTGGAAGATGCGTCTCCCAAACGTATCCTGTAGCGATTCGGAAGATTCTGGCCTGCGCGTGGATGCTGAGGAATTAACCAAACTGGATCTTCTCAGCAAGCTCAGGCAGTCAGAACTTCGAGAACTGCACTGGGAAATGAAGTTCCGAGAACAAGCAGAGTCAGTACATCTAACTGAAGACCGGTTGAACTTCCGTGCAGAAGACGCGAATCGTTCCAACCCTGTAGCGTGTCCGCAATCAGCCTCTGTGACAGACTCTGAAGCCAGTGATCGGCGCGCATCTACCTCCTGGGCTATCTCAAGTGAACGAAAGTTACACGAACAGCAAATCGAGATATTGAAAGGGCAATTGGAAGATCTCAAAGAGCAGATTCGCTGCGACCATGAACAGTATCTCTACGAGCAACAAAAGAGGGATTCTCAGAACAAAGACCGCGGTGACATGGTTGATGAAGTGCACGTCGTTAGTGTCAAGGTGCTCAAGTTGCTCTTGATCCGCGAAAAGTTGTTGCGAAAACAGGAGAAAAAGACCCAAAAGCGTCGTGACAAGCTTGATAAGGACGAGCATCGACTACAAGAGATACAGGATGCGATCCATATCCTTCTCGAGTCGGCTTTGCAGGAGTGTGGTGTCGCGCTGCTGTACGTGAGGCAACTCGCGATGGCCAGTTCGGCGCAGCAGACGTCAGCGACGTTACCAGTCAAGCCTATCAAGCTTGTGCGTGTAATCAAACGCCTCAAGTGTCTTCAACAAGATCTCGCAATTGCGGCGCCCATCTCGACTCAAGGCACCGACTCACCGGCGACACCATCTTCACGAGTGACCTCTTCCGACCGCGGGTGACAGTGGATATCGCCAACAGACGCGGACCCGTGAACCGTGTTCTGCGTTCACTGAGAGACAAGCAGAAGACACAACATCGTGAAGAACGTTCAACTTCTGGATCATGGTGCTACTGCTGGAAACCCTCTGAAGTTGCATCAGCTTCGTATTGGTCACCGTTCCCGAATTCGTCGTATCCCACCTTACCACAATAACAGAGTCTCAGCAGAACTCACTTTTTGATCACGACACTCGACGCAATAGCATATCAACCAGACGCTCTCATCCTAAGCGTCTGGAGTTTCCAACACGACAGAACCTGGGCATAACCCATATGCCCATGGCACATGGGCCTCAATGAACGCAATCCGTTCGCAGTCGGAAATGGGCGTTTGCGTCCAACAACCTGTCAAGTTCTTTAACCCTCGGCACTTCCCACAAACCGGAGGGTCGCCCACTTGCGCCCGTCGCTTCCGGTTCAGTGGACTCTCCTACTAACGACTTGCATGAGACCAGACACAGCCCCCCTTGGCATTTGCAGGTTTGTTCAGACAAGCGAGCTGTAAGGAAGGGAAGGTGCGAAGACGTCCAACTCTTTGCCTTCGCTCACGACCGATACGAATAGTCGGGTGGCATAATCGACTGGCGCGGAGACCGCCGGGAAACCCTCCGTGGCAGGCAGGTGACCATTGCTCACACGGCGCGCAGCCGCGGGTGATCGAGAGTCGTCAGTGGCCCAGCTGGCCCTCCATTAGCGACGTCAAGTTTTCTGCACGGAATGAGTTCAGCGAGGTGGTTGCGTGGGACTGGTTCGCACCAGATCTGAATCGGTGGGCTGGGGTTGTCCCCCACAGTGTACTATGGTGGACGAGGGTCCCGTCTCAGACAATGGGTTCTGAGTCCGAGCCTCCGGTTGGAGGACAGGTTACCATCCCACCAGTTGCTTCCCAACGCAACGGAAACATGGCGGATCTTATGCCGCCGGGTCACCGCGTGTTGCGTGCCGGTGACGTGCGCGCGGACCGCCTAAGGTTGCGCTGGACTCCCCCACCCACCCACCCCTTGGAGTGAGAGACCAGCTGAGCCAGAGAGAGCGAGAGAGCGCCACCGCGTGGTCCACGCCTGACACTTCCACGCGCAGTTGCAAGTCGCTTCCTTCCGTCCACTCCACCTCGTCGCGCGTGAGATCCACGCCGTGCGACTCGCAGTCGAGTATTCGGTGGAAGAAGACTAGGTGTCTGTCCGGAGAGTGCAACCTACAGCGCCAAGACAGTCGCGAAAAGAAAAAAAAAAACTCCGCCGACTGCGAGGAACGCCACGTACCGACTGTATAGTCTGCCTCTTGTGGCCCCCCGGCACATTCTGTTTTCTTCCGCGGACGGCAAAAAAGTAGCCTCTTCGTTCTTCCGTGCAAGCCTCCGGTGGTCGGTTTCGAGCGCGCTCGACGGAAGCTTTCTCGTTCGGTCCGCCCTCGTTAGTGGATACTTGCTTACCCGCTCACGCTCTCTGGCACGCGGCCCGTTCGTTCATCCGTGGATCGAACTCACGCCCCGTCCCCGGACCGCGCTGCTGTCTCCTCGTCACGCAGCGCAGTTTCCAGTTGCCTCGCTACATCATCAGCCTGCGTGAGAAGGAAGCGCAGGCGCCTCGACCCCGCGAGAAAAAATTTGGCGCCCACGGTCCACCGTGTCCAGCATGAGCTCGTCGCAGGGCGAGCTGCGGTTCCCGCTGGAGGACCGCTTCCTCGCGCGCGCGCGCGTCAACGACAACCGGTTTGACGAATGGAAAACGGTGGCCCAGAAGGAGGTCGACGGCGTACTGTCGAACCCGCGGTCGTGGTACTACCGCCCAAACGACCTCAAGCAGGTCTACCGCCCGGTATACGAGCAGGACGCCATCCGGGGATTCGTCAAGGGAGCCGCGGGGGAAAACTTGGACCAGCGCGAAATGCTCAGCCTCGCACACCTCGAGTCCACACTCGACGAACTCACGACCGGTTATCTCGCGACCACGACGCCCGACCAGCGCGCCGTGTGCGCGCAGATCTACGGCGAGACGTTTCTCGACGCCGCGATTCTGCGCACAGTTGAAGGCCCGCACGCCGGGGACCCGTTCCATTTTGTCGGTCTCAAGTGGCTTGCATTCGGCTCGCCGGCGCCAGCCATCGTGAAGCACCGCGATTACGTGTTCTTCGAATGCTCGGGCACGACCTACGATATCTCAAACCGCAAAGTGCTATTCGTGTTCCAGCGGTCGTTCCCGCTCGAGAGCGGCGAGCTGTCCGAACCGGAGACAGGGTGTGTGCGTGGCGAACACTACGCGCTATCGCTATACCGAATGGAAGGCGGTGGCGTGCTGCTCCAGGGCGTGAGCACGTACGTGCCGCAAAATGACGCTCCGTCGTGGGTGCCGTCGCGCGTGATCACCGAGACGTTTGACGCGATCAAGAACATCGTAGGGCTCGCCGACGCACGGGCCGTCGTCGCCGCTGGGATGCTCAAGGGTGCGAAAAGCAAGGCCTCGTCCGAGAACAAATCCTGCGTCGTGTGCCAGAAGAAGTTTGGTATGATGCGGTCTCGCCACGGGTGTCGCGCGTGCAGCCAGTCCATGTGCAAACACTGCGTGACCAAGCTCTCGCTTTTCAACGAGGAGGCACTGTACACGAACGCCCCGGCCGTGCTGTGCGAAAACTTCTGCTTGAACTGCATCAAGCATGCGCGATCGCAACGTCAGCTCGACTCGCTGTCGGCTGCGCTTACCAAGACAAACATTGCATCGCTCAAGTCGGACGCGGCCTCGACTTCGTCGTCCCACGACGCGACCGAGCCGTCGCACTACGATGGCGCGACCAAGTACCAACACGGCCCCAACCAACAGCACCACCAGGTGCACCGCGACGGGCTGCGCAGCTCCATCGAGCGCCAGATCGGTGTGGCCCACTCGGACTCGGGCAGCGAAGCCAGCGGTTCGACCCGGTCGATGCCGTCCCACTCGCTCTACGGCGCGCTCACCGTTGACTCGCCAGCTTCGGCTAGCTACGCGTCATCGTCGAGCGCGAGCCGCGCAGTCCACAACACGAACCAGCTGAACCAGAGCAGCATGATGTTTGAGCAGATGAACGCCTCGATCCGCCAACAGGAGGAGCTGCTCATGGTCATCCAGCAGGAGCGCGCCAAGATGCAGGGTCGGCAGCAGTACCCGGGTGCTGTGCCCCACTACGCGTCGCAGAATGTCCCCCCGCCCGGGCCGATCACGCCCGACGCCGCGGTGGCCTACGCGACGCCGGTGTCGCCTGTGAGCCACGACGAGGCTGACAGTGAGGAACGCTTCCAAGTGCTCTCGTAGTAAGTTGTGTTTGTAAGATCCGAGGTATTAGATAGTGTTGCTGCCCTCCCACTAGGGAGGTAAGGTGTCCGTGGACAGAGGGAAGCGAATCCAATAGCGATGAGCGGCCACCTCCTTTTTTTCGAACCAAACTGGACCAAACTCAAAAAAAATATCGAACCCACTTGAGGAATCAGAGCAGAAAAAAAGAACCGCCCCACTGAAACACGGACAAGGAGCCCACAAGTTCCCGTTCAAATCCTCAAGATAAGAAAGAGAGGCTCGACAACCCTGACGAGCACACACGCGCTAGTGCACAGTTCCGCCCACAAAGTCGAAGTGGCCGTCGCGCGTTGGGGCCACAAGTGTGCTTGAAGCGCCGTTGTGGTCCACGAAAGGCTCTCGTTCAAAAAGATTGGAAGACGCTGAGGCACCCACAAACCCAAACGAATCTCGGGAGCCATCTCTCACGGAGAGATGGCTGATGAGAGTCTCACTGGCGCCAGTCGTGACTCGCGTTTCCTCACGAGTGAGATCGGTCACGACGGCCGCGGCTGACTTGAGTTGGATGGAGGCGCTTTTTTGTGGGGCGTGGCATCTTGCCACATCGGTCGTGTGCAAGCGATGGGGGAGGGCGGTCCGGTAAACCTCATTTTTCTCGTGTTTATGTCGAGATGATTACCGGGTAAATATCGTTTTGGGGTAAACAGCGACTTGGTCTTTCTTGTCAGCGAAAATAGTGTTTTTGTCAGCAACCTTTCTCATCCGTTTCACGCGCGACGAATGAAAAGGAAACGATGCGTTCAGTGGACACAGCGGCCACAACGACAGGCAAACCGCTGAGAAAACCCGCGCAACGTGCTTGCAGCGGAACGAAACGGTGGCGCCTGTACACTGGTGCTATCCCCTCTTCGTGGGATCCGCCCACACTAATGGAGAGAATGACTGAGCTTTCGCAGCCTGTCCAATTAGTTCTTGGTTGCAAAACGAAAAAAACTACTTGCACCGGCTGATCCGGGCGATTATCGTTCCACCCCCCAAATGAGTTTTGTCCTATTTGGAACAACCAGCTGGCACGTTTTCGAGTGCCACGAAACATCTGATCACATACAATTACCCAGTCATGTCTCCGCTTCATTACAAACACCTACTAGGTGTAGGTTTGTCGGGCACAACCAGAAACTCCGTGTGGAGGCGTAAATGAGCTTTTGGGAGGAGGGGAGGGAACGTCTCCTCTCTAACGTCTCCAGCTGCCCACATAGTCCCTGTCTGCCTGTCACCGTGCTGCGAGGTCACCGCTCGGTCGCTGCATGGAGGAGCTCCTCCTTCTGCCCCTCCTCCTCCTCCTCCGCCCAGCTTTGCCAGCTCCGCGGTCGTGGCCGAAGCCCCGCGTGACAACCGCACTCTCTCTCTCTCCGCTCTCCACCGCGGAAGCATATTCCCGTCCGGAAGCGGAGCACCCAGGCCCTCGAGGCGTCCTCTCGCGCCCTCTATCCTTGGGCTCGTCGACTCGTCGTCCCCTCGGTACTCACCCCTCCTCCTTCCCCACAACAAAGGAGTCCAGCGGAGCAGGCTGTTCGTGTCGCAGTCGCGCCTCCTCTCTCTCTCTCTCGCTTGACGCCCGCTCCTTCCCAGGACGGAGTTTTGCCGTCGCATCCCACCACGACCAACACGACGCGACGAGCGCTGAGCGGACGCCGCGCTGAACGCCACG
>JAADVT010000369.1:0-30058 GCA_023335895.1 Pythium rishiriense
GTAGTCGCGCGCGGCCACGAGCCCGACGGCGATGAGGTAGTCCTGCGTCTCGCCCGCGATGCGGCCCCAAAACCGCACGGACGTGAGCGCCTCCGTGGTCTTGCGCTTGAGCAGCCCGATCTCGAGGCTCGAGCGCTCCTGCGCGTTCAGCGTCTGCCCGACGCAGCGGCTCACGACGTCCAGGTGCTCGAGCTCCATGGTCTCGGATCCCAAAGTGGCCGCGTCCTTTCAAGATCCCAGCGCCTCACCGGGAACAGTCTCTCAATTCATTTCGCCAGGTGTGCTCAATTCATTTGCAATTCATCCAACCATACCCTCCGTGCAATTCAGACTCGTGGGGGTATAGTGGCGTGGACCACACACCGTAACCCTCCCGACTCTCGTGCCTGGGGCACTTGATCATGGCACATGCCATGACGGCGACGACGCGAGAGAGCAACGGCCACGCCGGCTTCACGCCGGGCGAGCCCGTGTGTCTCATCCGCGGCGGTGCCGACGGGCTGCGCGCCGACCCCGACGGCCTCCGGTGAGTGCCATGGGGTACCCATGTGATCCTCCCCCCACGACCACAGAGCTAACGAAACCCCCCCTCCCTCTCCCTCCTCTCAAGGCTACTCGAGAGTGTGCGCGAGCCGCTGGCCGTCGTGTGTCTCGCGGGCCAGTACCGCACGGGCAAGTCGTTCTTCCTGAACCAGCTGGCGCAGTGCCATGGCCGTGCCAGCCGTGGCGGCTTCCGCGTCGGGCCCACGACCGAGTCGTGTACGCGAGGGATCTGGCTCTGGGACCCGACGCCGACCGTGCGCACGGCCCGCGGCGAGCGCGTCGTGTTTATGGATACGGAGGGCATCGCGGCGACCGACAACGACGAGTCGTACGACGCCAAGATCTTTTCGCTCGGGCTGCTGCTGAGCTCGCTGTTTGTGTTCAACACCATGGGCGTGATCGACGAAGGCGCGATCGACCGGCTCTACCTTGTCTCGGAGCTCACCAAGCACGTGTGTCTGAGCGCCGACACGAGCGCGCTCGGCGTGGCACGCGATCGCATGACTGCCATGGGCGACGACGATCCGCTGGCCGAATCGCGAGCGCTCGCGCCCCATTTCCCGCCGTTTGTGTGGCTGCTGCGTGATTTCTTACTCGACATGCAGGCCGACGGCGCCGCGCTCACGCCCAACGAGTACCTCGACAAGGCGCTCGAGCCACGCGGCGATGGCACGGCCAGCTCGCGGCGCCACGCCGAGCGCAACAAGATCCGGGCGTCGATCCGCGTGCTGTTTGACCGGCGCGAGTGCCTCACGCTCGTGCGGCCCGTGGCCGATGAGACGCAGCTGCGCCACGCGGCCGAGCTCAGCGACGACGAGCTGCGGCCCGAGTTTGTCGCGCAGATGCAACACGTGCGCGACCGCATCTTGGCGATCGTCGCGCCCAAGCGGCTCTTTGGCAAGCCCCTCGACGGTGCCCAGCTCGCGCATCTCGTCACGTGCTACACCGACACGCTCAATAGCGGCGCAGTCCCCGACATCAAGGCCGCGTGGGCCTACGTGTCTGAGGCGACGTGCCAGACGGCCATGCTCAACGCCATGGAGCTCTACGACACGCGCATGGCGCCGGCCAACTACATTGACGAGGACGACGACGAGGTAGACGGAGCAGGCGACCCACGAACGACCAAGGCCGCCGTACCGCTGCTAACCCAGCAAGAGTTTGAAAAGCTCCACAAGGACGCCCAGGACGAGGCGCTGAACGTGTTCAAGAACATGTCGGTGGAAGGCCCGACCCGTGCGGCGTGTTTCCAAAAGCTCAAGACCCATGTGCAAAAGCAAAAGACCGCGATGGTCGCGGCGCTCCAGAAGAAATCCTCGGCGCTTTGTGAGCAGATCCTCAAGCAGCTCAAGAGCGAGTTCCTCACGCAGCCGCTCGCGCGTGGCCAGTGGGATGAGCGTTTCTTCCAGTCTTCTAGTACAAAGGTGAACATGTTGTTTGCCGAGACCTTGGACCAGATGGACGCGCGATACGAGGCGCAAGCGCAAGGGCCTTCCAAGAAAGTGGCATTCTTTGACTTTCTCCGCAACGACGTGCTCCACTTCCACGAAGAGCTGTTTGCACGCCTCGCAGACCGACACATTGGACTGATGCAGGATTGGGAGAAGCGATTGGAGCAGCTGCAGCAGGCCAAACAGGCGTCAGAGACACAGCTGCAGCAGCAGATCCGTGACAAGGAAAGCGAGATCCAGCGGCTACAGGATGCCAAGGCCCACGCAGAAGAGAAAGACCGTATGCAGCAGACCCGCATCCAGGAATTGCAGACGCAGAGCGAGCAGCAACACGCGGCACTCGAGGCGCTCCAGACCAAGCATGAGCAAGTGGCGTCCCATCTCGAGGACGCTCAGAGCGAGAAGGCCAAGCTGGAGATGGAATTGGAGAAGACACGCACGACGTTGAGTCACACCAAAGAATCGCTCGAACAGCGTGAAGGTGAGCTGCGGCAAACCAAGGTGGAGTGGGCCACGGAGGCCGACTCGCTGCACCGACACCACCAGGACGAGAAAGAAGAGTGGATCCAGAAGCTCGCGGACCAGACAGCGGAGAAGTCGTCGGTACAAAAGACGCTCAAGCAGCGCGACCACGAGCTCCAGCAAAAGGCGCTCGCCATGGAGATGGTCAAGAAGGAGAGCGAGCAGCTCCAGCACGAGCTCGACGCCGAGCTTGAGGCGCACCAACGTGCGGAAGACGAATGCACCAGACTGCGCGCGCTCCACAGCTCGGCTGAGAAACGTCTCGAGGAGAGCGTAGCGAGCCAGCTGCTGCTTCAAGACGAGCACGAACGCGAACGTGATCGTCTCCTGCAGCGCCTAGAGCGCTTTGAGGTCCAACTCGGCACGGTCGAGGCCGACCGTGAGGTACAGGACGTGCTGCGCGATTGCGTCACCGAAGTGATACGGCTCGCCGAGGTGGACAAGGCCAACGTGCTCCAGGAAGAACGCAACGTCCTCCAAGAGCGGCTCGGCGAACTGTACCTCAAGGTCTCGGTGCTGCCAGAGTTCTACCAACGCGAGATCTTCTGTTCGCCCGACCCGGAACCGAGCTTCTTCGACGTGCTCACGCAGTGAGGTGTCATGGTATGGGATAACGAGATAGACGTGTGTTCGTGCTGTTTTGAAAAAAATTGAGAAACGAAGAATCATCTACGCGACTATCCGTCCATGTCACTGAAACGTGCGTACGACGAGGTCCGCGTCGTCACTGCACTCTCCATCGTCATGACCGCGCCGGCCACGTTCATCGAGCGGTTGCGGCGCAGCGGCGAGCTCTGCGTTGGGTCATCGGCATCGTCGCTACCGAACGCTGGCCGCGAGCGCGCCACCGTGGACGAGGGCGACGACGCCGACGACGCCGGCTGGTCCAGGCTCGAGAGGTTCATCGAGCTCGGCGACGTGTAGAACGACGGCACACGGCCGATGGCCTTCTTGCCGTGCTTGCGCTCGTCGGCCATGGCCTGCTCACCGCGCAGGTACCGCACGGCGCGCTCGAGCGCAAACTCGATGCGGCACATGGTCCGCACGCGCGCCATGAGCGGCCAGCTCGCGCGCTCGCCCGCGGCCACGATCTCGCGGAACGAGTCCTTGGTCGGGTTGGACAGCGACGTGCGCAGCAAGTAGTGGAGCGCAAACTCGTCCGTGGGGCAGATCGTGATGTCGCCCTCGTATTTTTGCGTGATGAGCGGCACGAGCCCAATGTCGAGGAACTTGAGCACGCTCGTGTTGAGCCCGAGCTCGGCGATGTTCTTGATGTAGGCCTTCATCTGCTTCTTGAGAAAGCTGAGTAGACTGCCCGTTTGGCCAAAGCCAAAGGCCGAGTGGCCCGAGACGACCTTGTAGTGGATGTTGACCTGCGACACGATGAAGTGGTTGACGTTGAAGAGCTCCGAGAGGCGCTCCATGGGCAGATCGCACTCGATGCTGCCGTCGCTCCACTTGAGCCCCTCGCGGAAGTACGGCACGGCGTTGCCGTGCTTGTCCTTGGCGAGCAGCTCGACGGGTCGAAACACGAGCGGGATCGCGCAGGACGCGAGCGACGCCGACCAGATGAGCACGTTGGGCGCCGTGAGGTAGTTGAGCAGGTGCGGGTAGTCATCCGTCTTGAGCGGCGTGACCGTGATGTTGATGATCCGGCCCGTGCGGTCGTACGCCTCGCGGAACGTGTAGTCGCCAATGTACTTGCGCAGCGCAGCGCCCAGCACGTCGCCGTCCAGCAAGTAGCCCTTGGCCGCGTACCGCGTGGCCAGCACGAGCGCGTCACGCACGTGCGCAAACACGCACGCCGGCAGCAGCTTCTGGAGTACCGGCACGACCGCGGGCGTGTACTGCGCATAGTCCTGCGGCGTGAGGTTGACGCTGAGAAAGTTGAGGTCGAGGTGCGTGTCCGAAAAGAAGGCCGCGACCTCGTCGTCCGTGCGCACGCCGACAATGCCCGCGACGATCGAGCCGGCCGAGCTCCCGGCGATCACGTTGGGCAGCAAGTTGCTCTCGTTGAGCGCCTTGACGACGCCCGCGTGGTAAAAGCCCAGCGCGCCGCCGCCCGAGAGCAGCAGCGCCGAGCGGCCGAACGCGTGGCGCGTCTCGCTAAAGAACGCGAGCTTGTTGTCCACCGAGAGCTCGTCGTCGTCGTCGCTCTCGTCGCCACCTCGCGCGGGCGGCGTCGCGCGCAGCACGGCGTTCATCGACTGGACGATCGTGTCGAGGTACTCCTCGATCACGTGCTTGGTGCCGACTGTAAAACACACGAAAAAAAAAGAGTGAGACCCTCCCTAGGCTCCCGTGGAGAGATCGTGCGCGCACGGTTCCTACCATGGCTGACCGAGTAGAGCCGTGGGTTCCCAAGCCCCCAGTGCTTGCGCAGCAGCCCGGCGCGGAGCGCAAACATGAGCCCGGGCACGTCCTGCTCCAGTTGGAGCCGCTGCTCAAGACCCACGCCGTTAAAACATCACCCCCCATAGCAAACCTTTGTTGTTCCCAACCGTACCTTGTACATTTGGGTCTTGTTGATCACGCGTTCGTAGAGAAAGAGCCCCGAGGCCGGGTTCGCGCGCCAGCGGTCCTTGCCCTCGATCTTGTCGAGCTCGCCGGCGATGGCCTCGCGCTCGGCGAGGCTCTGGGCCTGCGCGAGCAGCCGCGTGAGCCGCGCGCGGCGCCGTCCGCGGGCCGTGAGCTGGAGCACGGCGTTCGTGAGCAGCTTGCGGACACGGGACTTCATTTCGTAAAAGATGTGGAGCACAAACGTCGCACAGAGAAACCGTGCAAACACGTCGGGCACGAGCACGACGCGGAGCGTGCGCAGCCAGAGCTCAACGAGCGTCATGGCCATGCCGTGGTAGGCTGTGGGGAGATTGTGGCGGTACTTGAACTGGAGAACGAGCTTGGTGAGCAACGCCTCGTGGCCCTCGAGACCTGTGATGTAGATCCAGAAGCGCACGGCCAGGTGGAGCGACGAGCCGGCCGTGCGCCGGAGGAACAGCACGAGGTCGCGCCGCTGCTGCGCGGACGTCAGCGCCGAGGAGGAAGCCCAAGAGGACGCGCTCTTGGAGAACGGCGCGCCCATGGTTATTGTTTGCTGGACGATTCTGGACTGGATCCGGAGAAGGCGGAGCGTGTCCGGAGATGCCGCTGGGAACAGAAAAACAAAAAAAAATCGGTGGTGCGTGGGCGGTTAGACACCCTGCGCTTGGTTTTTGTTCTCGGCTTCCTCGGAGCGAATGCTTTTGGGTCGGGGGTCTATTCTGTGGGCACGCGCCGGCTGCTTCGCTCGTCCGCGCCGCGACTTCAACCAGGCCGCCGCCAAGGGAACGGGGAACGGGGGTCGGCGCGCGGTGGGCGCGAGAAAGCGAGCGCCAACTTCAAGTGCCAACGAACTTTTAGACGCGAGCGTTCCCTATCCGCGAGTGGGCGTTAGTGGATGTTGAGCCCCCCCGCCACGTGCGTGTCTGTTGAGCGTTCACGTTGGAATTTCGCCGTTTCGTGTTGGTGGTGCGATTCAGGTTGAACTCAGCGTATCTTATGTTGCGCGAACGTTGTCGCAGATAGGACCATGTAATTTATCGTTTAGGCTGTAATCTTCGAGGTAATATAACCAGCCGCCCGAAACGACGCGGGCGTGCGAGGAGGAAGGGTGGGGGACACGCAGGATTCGAAGGTGGATGGAGACCCACGCTCTCTCTACACGTTGACGCCCGTGGCGTGGGCCGGGATGTACTTGCCCTCGGCCAGCACCTCGTCGGCGATCGCGCGCAGGCGCTCGTCGGCCTTGGCGTGGGACGACAGCTCGCTGAGCAGGCGCGCGATGCGCTCCGACGCCACGTCGCAGTAGAGCTCCGTGAGCTTCTGCTCGTGGGCAGCCGTGGCCGACTTGCTCTCGAGCGCCTTGCTCGCGCGCGAGATCGTCGCCGTCATGGCGTACAGCGCGATGGCCGAGTCGGCGATGCGCTCGAGCTTCATCTGCTCCTCAATCACCTTCTTGCCGTGCTGGCGCAGCAGGCTCTCAATCGCGTCGCCAAACTCGGCCGTGCGCTTCTGGAGCAGGTCGGCCGAGGCCTTGAGCTTCGGGTGCACGCCCGCGAGCGGCGCCGGCGAGAACTTGCGCTGGAGGCGGTCCGAGACCTCCTTCGAGAGACCGGCCGGGTCCTTGAGCGGGTTCTTCATGAGCTTGCCAACCTCCGTGAGGCGGTCGCCAGCAGTCTGTCGCATCATTAAAACAATCCATCGCATCGTGAGTTATCGGATCCCCAAGAAAGCCAAAAACGAAGTGGGTACGTACGCGGATGCCGCTGAGCGCGATGAGCATGCGCAGAATCTCGTTCGTGCCCTCGAAGATCGACAGGATACGGCAGTCGCGCATGTAGCGCTCGAACGGGTAGTCCTTCATGAAGCCGAGGCCGCCCATGACCTGGATACACTCGTTGATGCCCTTGAACGCGGCCTCCGAGCCGTACACCTTGCACATCGCGGCCTCGATCTCGGTCGACGGGTCGCCGCGGTCGATCATGCCCGTGGTCATAAACGCCATCGACTCGATCGCGTACGCATCGAGCGTCATCTCACCAAACTTTTTCTTGATCAGTCCAAAGTTGGCGAGCGGCGAGCCAAACTGCGTGCGCGCGTTGGCGTGCTCCGCGGCCATGCTCATGACGCGGCGCAGCGACGCGCCGGCGCAAGCGCCGAGGCCAAAGCGGCCGTTGTTGAGGATGTTCATCGCGACTTTGAAGCCCTCGCCGACGCCCGCGGCGCCGCCGGCCTTGCCATCGGGGCCGCCGCCGAGCACGTTCTCGATCGGGACCTTGACATTGTCGAAAAACACTTCGCACGTGTTGGAGCCGCGGATGCCGAGCTTGTCCTCGGGCGGGCCCGAGGTCACGCCGCCAAAGCCGCGCTCGACGATAAAGGCCGTGACTTTGTCCTTGCCGTCCACTTCGGTCTGCGCAAAGACCGTCATGATCTCGGCCCAGCCGCCGTTCGAGATCCAGATCTTGCTGCCGTTCAGGATAAAGTGCTTGCCGTCGTCCGAGAGCTTGGCGCGCGTCTTGATGGACGCGGCGTCCGAGCCGCTCGAGGGCTCGGTGAGCGCAAAGGCCGCGAGGTGCTCGCCCGTGGCGAGCTTGGGCAGGTACTTGGCCTGTTGCGCCGGGCTGCCGTTGAGCAGGATGCCCTTGAGGCCGATCGACTGGTGCGCCATGATGGTCACGGCCAGCGAGCCGTCCGTGAACTCTTCGCACACGCGCGCATAGCCCGTGTTCGAGAGCCCGAGGCCGTCGAGCTCTTCGGGGATCTGGAGCCCAAAGAGCCCGAGCTCCTTGAGGTCCGCGAGCACCTGGTCCGGGATCTGCTTGGTCTCGTCGATCGTCTTAGCGTCGATGCCGGCAAAGTACTTGGCCACGGGCTCGACCAGCATCTGGAGCGTCTCCTTCTCGGCCTCGGCGGGTGTCGGGTACGGGAACGCGCGCGCCGCGTTGTTGACGCCGAGAAACAGGCCGCGCGTGTACGACACGCCGGCCGCGGCCTCGGCCGCGGTCTGCAGCGAGCGGCGCAGCGCGAGCGTCACGGCCGGCGCACGACGGAGCGCCGTGATGAGCACCATACTAGAAGATTGTGGGGAGGTAGGTGGTGGGCTGTTGGCGGGAGCGCGAGAAAACCACGAATGAGCTGTTTTGTTGGTTTGTTGGCGCGATCCAACCAAAACGCCAACGTTGGTTCCCCGAGGGACGCCAACGAGGAGGAGGAAGCGGCGGCGTGACGATGGGCGCGTCCACCACGGCTCGGCTTCAACGTTGGGCCACGTCCAGGCCCGTGGCGGATGCCAACGTGAACCACGATCCCCTACCCCTTCGTTGACCACCGAAGTCGGTCGGCCGTAAACTACATTCGCGGAATATGTAGTTTTCACAACAAGCGAGATCCGATGTGTGACGTGTGCGGAAATGGCTACGCCTCCTTCTTGACAAACGCCGCGACTTGGCGCACAAAGCGCTCGACGCGGTGGCGCCGCCAGTACGCCTCTTCCTCGTCGATGGCCTCCTCGGCGCGGATCTGAGAGATGAACTCGGCCAGCTCGATGCGCCGCTCCTCGGCCTGGAGCCGCCCGAGCCGGCCGCGGTACGCGCGCTGGAGCGTCGTCGCCGCCGCCGTGGCGAGCGCGCGCTGCGCGTCGATCTCGCGGCGGCGCACCATCCACTTGCGCCCGGCGCGGCGCCCCATGAAGCCGCGGAAGATGCGCTGTACCTGCACGGCCGCGTGCGCCTCGCGCTTGGCCTTTTGGTTCTCGAGCACCATGCGGCACCGGTACGCGGCCGTGCGCTGCTCCTCGAGTTTTTGGCGACGCGCCTGCCCCACGCGAGCCTTGGCGTCGTAGATCGCAGCCTTTTGTTGACGCGCCGCAACGTTGCGCGCTTCGATCCCCATGCGGCGCCGCTCGTCAGCGTTGAACACAGGCTGCTTTGCGTGCTTGAGCGCCGACGTGGACCACACGGTCTGCTGTTTCTTCAATAGTGACAGGCCACGGAAATACATGAGCGTCATGCAGAAGATGCCAAACTTGAGCGCGATCTCAGTCTCCGTGAGCTGCTTGTCCAGCTCGGAGCCTTTCTTCACGGCCTTGTTCTTCTCGTTGATCTCGAACGCAGAGACCTCAATGGGTTTCCACTTTTCGAGAGGAATCCCTTGCACGTTTTCCTCGATCGCTAACGAGGTCTGTGCATCCAGCACACGCTTTTCCTGGTCCAGTCGGCGCAAATCGTGCATAGATAAAGGGCCTTCCTTCTTGAGACTCGGAACGTAGCCCATCACCTTGCGCTCCGACTCGCGCTCGCCAAAAACCCAGCCTTCGAGCATAAACTCGAGAATGTCTTCGACCACTTCGTACGCCGTGAGATTCGCGACCATCGTGTTGTGCTCTCTCAGCAATGCGCACTGAAGTTTGTCTCGCTGCTGGATTTGTCGAAAGCCATGCAGTGCCTGCGTTTCAAAGTACTGGTCTTTACATGTAAACGTGTCGTGAAACTCCTTGTCCACATCGCGGAGCCTCAGATTCCGATCCCAAATCTTGAGCTCCAGAGTCACTTCATCAAACAAGTCGGCCTTGCGCATGACCACGGCTTGATTTCCCGACTTGACAGCTGCAAGACATACCGTGGATTCAATCACGAGATCAGGGGCTCGCTTGATTCGTTCGAGTTCTTCTTGGAGTACTTCAATTCGGCTCTGAATGCTGACATATGATTCCTGAAGGTAGGGCTTCCACACGCACGGGTTTGTGCGACAGGCCATACAGCCACCGACACCCAGTTCCTGCTCTTCAAGAAGTAGCCGTTGCTCAGCGAGACTTCGACCTTGGAGAGCCTAGAAGAGAGCATGAATCACTGTATAGCATTCGAAGCAAATATCGGGGAACTTACATCCTTGATTTCTCGACGCTGCTTTTGAATGGTCTTGGTCTTGAGAGCTTTACCCCGAACTTTGTCTCGAGGACCATTCTTGGCAGCATCTTTTATCCGCTTTTGCTCACACTGCTCGCGAGCAATTTTGGCCTCCTCATCGCTGTCTGAATCGGAAACCGAGTCTTCATCATCGCCTTCCAATCGGCGTTCATGCGAGACGCCACTTTTTGGTTTCTTCAGTTTGCTGCTAGATTTCAGAAAGTTGTTCATTTCATATTGTTCCTTCTCAATGATCTGAGACATCAGCAACCGATCAAGTTCTTTCTCAAGCTCTAGACGAAGCACCTTGGTCGGAAATCGTTGCAGTGTTGTGTGGAGAACCGATGAATCCATGAACTCGTTTCGAGTGTTCGCAATCGCTCGCTGGAGCTCGGCGTACACAAGCCGACATCGAGCATCCACGTCCATCTCTACTTTCTCGACGACAGAGAACTCTCGCGCATGCTGAATGCGTGCTGCTTCGACAAGGTTGACGCTTAACTGGTCGTCATACTTCAGAAGTAGATTTCGCGCGTGAAGCAGGTCGCTCGGTAGTTTGAACAGCTCCTCTTCAGGTGCGTTTAGTGCAAACACGAGATCCTCTCTTCTGATATGTGGCGGTACCGTTGGTATCGTCGCTTGATATGTTGACGTGGATGCCGCTGCGAGCTCGTCCACAATGGTCTTCAGCGTGACGGGGTAGTAGACTGGATTCAAGATTCGATCAAATGCGCGCCATTCGCGCTCCTCGCTCGTCAAGTCTTCAATCTTTTGCGTGCGTAGCATTGCGGCCACCGTTTTCGGCAAATCTTTGTGAGATTTTGTTTTCTTTGACGCAGTCGTGTCGTCTCGAAATCGAGTAACAATCTTTCGGACTTGGATTTCCTTCCGTTCCAGCAGATTCCAAGGCGCTTTCATGATCCTTTCCACCTCCATTTGAGACAAAACAGCAAGTTGCTCTTCGTCTTTAGTAAGCTTTGGATGCGTTCCATGTAACCTCATGCGAGAGTTCACGTCGGCTACAAGCCCGTCCTCCCAGTCATATTTGCGCGGATACAGGATACGATCAAGAAGAATCCATTCGCGCTCTTTCTTCTCCAACGTATCAACTCCCTTCTTGTATTTTCGACGAAGGCGCTCTGCGGGTGTCATCATCGACGGTAGCTTGGCCTTCATAGCAGACAAGTCGGCCCACAATACCTTCGCAGATCGCGCACCATATCGGCTGGTGTACTCAACGTTGAGCTCCCGTGCGACCTTTGCACCAGCGGCGTCTCGCTCACCACCATCAGAGCTTTCCACCAGCGCCGCAGCCAGAGCAGGTAGAAACTCACGGTATTCGACGAGATCTCGCTCCATTCTGTCCACCTCTTCCAGCAAATCAGCGTGGATCTTCGTTAGTTCCTTGAGACCTGACTCCATGTCACGAACCTCTTCCTCTCGTTGCGCGAACAAGAAGCACTGCTCCGTGAACTTCGATTCCGCTGCGTGAATTTTCAAGTGGAGTTGCTTACGTTCGTCCTGAGGAAGTGTGGGTGCAGCGTTGTCTGCTTCAAGCAGTTTGGAATGGCGGAGCATCTCCAACTCTGCTTGTCGTCCGACGTCTTTCGCTTCATTAGCCATCTTGCGGGCGATTCGTTTTTTGCGCTCGCTCAGCTGTATAGTAGTGAATACGTTCTGGATTTCGTCTTTCTTGGACGGTAACAACTCCTGCTTCTTCAACGCATCAGACCTTTTCTTGCGAAGAACCTCGCTTGGGTAGGTCGCAGTATGAGCAGACACCTCAATGGAGTACGTCGTGAGCACAGGCGCCCCGAGGACGACCTGATATGTCACTTCGGCATTAATCGGCTTCTTGGAAGGATCGTGCCGGATAACAAGTTTACCCAAGGAATGGGGCGTGCATAACGCAATGTCAAGCGAACCATGGCACTTGCCAATCGGTAAAGGAGCTGTCACACACGACGCCGTTGGTGGTGGAAGAACGTAGAGCATTGCGGCGAGGCGTCCATTCTGATACCCGGTCGACTTGAAATGTCCTTGGAACACGATCGAAACTGTCAAAGACAGTACGCCCAATGATCCACTAGGCAAGCGGAATGAATGCGTAGCAGTCTTGTGCGGTGGAATCTGCTGCTGCTTGGATGACAGGAGCAATAGTGGTGGTGATGGATTCTCTTGCTTCTCAAGCAGCAGCGCGCTGCGTGTACGAAGTGTAGGAATTGATTCATTGTCCAGCGTAGCTACAAGGTCTTCTAATGTCGAGACGACTGCTGCTGCCGGGCTTATGGGTTCGGGGAGATCAAATACACGATCGAGTTGTGCAAAATGTTCTTCTCCGTCCCCATGCGTATACTTCCGTAGTAAGGCGTGGGCTTCGAGCTCCTCTGTCGTTTTGATAAATGCAAGAGCGAGACAATTGCGAGCGGGAAGCGCAAGCAGCCTCTCAAGTTGAGGTTTCTTGAGCTTGTTTGTTTGATAGTCAGGGTGCTTTTGAATTATTTCCACCTCTTCAGGATCTAGATGCTTGTAGTAGTACGCAAAATTGATTTCAAAATCCATCGCGATCCACTTCTTTTCCTCGGTGGATCTCTCGGAGTGCTTCTTGAGACGTGCCCGATCCCCCAGCGAGCCACTCGTCAGGCTCCCGTCCTCTTCTGCATCATCGCCATCCCCAATCCCTGAAGAGACGAGTATCCCTTTTAGCGGAGGAGGTACAACACTTTCGAGGACGGTCCTCACTTGCTGAATAGCGTGCGTCGCAGTCGCATATTCGTTCAACGTTATCTTTTGCTCCTTCAATTTCTGTCGAATTTGCGTATCCTCGAGCGCGAACCCCGCTATTCGCTTCTCCAACTCTTCTTTCTCGAGACCGAGTTCTTTCACCAGCACAGCTCTTAGAACGCGCTGTGTGGTCCCTTCAATGCGAAGTTGCGTATCAAAGTACTGCGTTGTAGCAACTTGCGCACGTGATTGCTCATCACGGACTTGTTGGCAGCGAATACGAATACGTTGAATGACCTTTTCGTTTGCCTCTCGTTTGACCATCAGCGTCTCTTGGTCCTCCCGCACACATAACACCAGTTCGTTGCCTTTGTCTGCGCAAACCGTCAGTTTCCGCAGCATTTCCGATCGAAAAGATTCGTTGCGCTTGATGAGAATGCTCAGCCGTTGAAGCATTTTATCTTGCCATGCAAGCTGTTGCACCAAAATGTTCTGTTCGTTGAGGAGGCGCGCCATGTTATCACGCTTTTCATCCAGCTCCCGACCAAGAGCTTGTATCTCAACCGCTGTGATAGGGACAACTCGTACAGTACCCATACCGGCCTTCGCGATCATTCCAGTGGTTTTTGCCTTCATAAGGACACGCTCCATGTTTCGAAGGGCCAAGTCATTGTCAGTAACTTCTTGCTTAAGCACCTGGAGTTGTTGGCGTTTGTCTGCGCTGTCGTCCATTTGACTGGCCTTCAGGTCGTAAAAATGCTTCAAATCGTCAGCTAACAATGTCGCGCCAGCGACCACATCTGAGAAGTTTGCATATTCTGGCGCCAAGTCAAGTTGATATGCCTCAACAGCACTGCAGACGAACTCGTTCAGCTCGAATTCTTTTTGGAACTTTTTCAAGTCTTCGCGTTTCTTGTGTTGTAGTTGAAGGCGCTGCTGTTGCAATGCCACTTGGTATCGTTCTTGTTCCTTTTCTTCTCTTTCTCTCTCCAGCGCAGCCACCTTCTTCTCCATTTGCTTATTTCGATCTTGAATATCCTCTTCCATGTATATCTGCTCGTTGAACTTGAGTGAAAGTGCATCTTCCAGCTCCATATGCCGGTGCTCATCCAACCATTTTGCGTGCTCCTGCTTCTGCTTCTCCATTTGAATAAAGAAGGTCTTCTGTGCTTCGTACTCCTTCACCTTCATAATTTTTTCGATCTCCTGCTCTCGCAACACTCGCTCGAGCTCTTCTTGTTGATGGGCGCGTTTCTCAGCTTCAAAAGCTTCACGCTTGCGCTCTTTTTCTGCCTGTCGTCGAAACCTCTCCCCTTCCTGGCGGGCTTCCTCTAGTAGCACTTGCTCATAACGCTGCAATATCGATTCCGTTGTGCCAGAACCTTCTAAATCCCGATCATACAGCTCTTGCTGGATCCACTTCAGTCCCTTCTCAAACAAGAGCTGTTGAACTTGTGCTCCAATGGATGAAGACGTAAGATCGGGATGTAAGGTAGATAGCGCAGCTTCTGTGAGATCATATGAGTTGTTCACATCCCCTTGATCAATCATTGGAGACGGAGGACTGTCAGTTGGAAGTTGCAGTGCCACCGCTTCTTTTTCCGTGTGATCTCGTTGTCTGTCTACGGCCATGGTCTCTTGCGATAAGTTGCCCGATTGAGTACTCTCGATGTTCACTGGTGTGAGGATAAGCTTTCTCAAAACATCATAAATGAAGCTTCCTCGTTCCTGTAGAATCTCGTAACCACTCTTGAGCCACGCCGTATGGAGACTAATGTGCTTGGACGAGAAGCATTCACTGATGGATTCAACGACCGACGGTATCCCTGACGCTATGAGCTCAACTTGTGGAGGTGGGCTCAAGTCTGCCACAGAACCATGCACAACCAGGATACCAAATGGTGGTGAGTAATTGGCGGCGAGACTGCCCCTTACATCGTCGACGTTGTCTCGATTCTTAAGCACACCTCGAACAAGGCACCTCAAAAGATCCAAATCTTTTCCCTGGAGGAAATGTTTCCGTGACCGAAAGAATTCTTCTAGTGCCCGTTCGCGGTTCTTCACAACTTGTGTTAAGTAGAAATCACTGAATAGAGAACGAAGGAGCATTTCATGCCACTCCACAGTGCTTGAACTTGCCATGAGTAAACGTCGCCATGCGTTCCATTGTGCACGCAAAGGATTCTCCGAAAGACTCACGATCGCGTTGAAAAGGACGAGTCCACGTTGAGCGAGAGCAAATCCTCGGAGACACGGATTTGAACTTGCTTGAAGTGGGATCTCGACTGTCATAAGCTGAATAGCGACGTGCGCGCCTGATCCAAAACCGAGCACAAACTGGGGCATCGCAGCGATCCCCATTTTGGGCTGTATAAGCCATTCTCGTGTCGTTTCGATCAAGTGCACGAGTAGCTTTGCGTACGCAGCCGCCAGAAATTCATTGTTTAGAATGGTCTGGCGCCTCATCTTTGTCGGAAACCCACAAATGAGTACTTTTCCGCGAGGAAAATGAGTGAGCAAGGGTTCGAAAAAGGATTCGAGGGTACTAACTCGTTGAAACGCGTCCAAGAAAACGGTGAATCGGTATGGTACCATCATCGGCTCGGCGTCTTCTTCTATCGGAGGAGCACCAGGCATCTTGGGGACCTTACGAGGTGATGAAGTCGCCATAGACGACAACGGATCGTGGCTCAAGATGATGTAAGACAAGGTCGTGTCGTGGTCGAGATCAAACAGTTTCCACGACGGATCCACTGGAAAGTGGATGAGCTCACTGGATTCCTCACTGTCTCCTTCTTCACCTTCTGTGGCAGTTGACGCGCTTCTCGCTGAGTCTGGAGCAGCTTCCTCGTCCACCATCGGCATCTCCTCGTCTCCAGGCGGACGCTCCTCGCCTCTGGATCGTAATGGTCCCAACACTGGTACACCGTGGGATGATGCCGCGGCCCCCTCACTCGAAAACGGACGCGCGTTCCCGGCGCCGCGCTGCCGCTTCTTGTTCTTCTTGCTCAGTTGTTCCAGCTCACGCAACGCACGCTTGCTCCGCGCGTGGGCCCAATGGGGTAGCAACGACGCCAACGGCCGCGTCGGGTCGCGCTTGGTCGGCGAGGTCTCTTCGTTGTTCGACAGCGAATACGCTGCGCTCACAGCGGCGTCTTGGTCTCGCACGGGCTCCAAACGCACCTTCTTGGGCTTGGTCCTCTTGGGTGGCTTGTCGCGCCCTCCTACGATGGCGTATGCTGGGTCGTTTGTCTCGTCGCCTTCCCGGGGGTTCTTCGAGAAAAACGAAATGAAATCGTCCCGCGAAAAGTACGCGCGCGACTTTTTTCCCGAGATCCGCTCGACGCAGTCCTCGGCGTCGCGCTCGTCCCATAGCCGCGCGAGCCGGAGCTCGACGAGCGCGGCCATCAAGTCGTCGACGCCCACGAGGCCCAGGCGCCGCCGGTCAAAGTGGAGAAAGGACGCCGACAGCTCCATGCCGCGGAGCTGCGCCTCACGGAGCACGGCGCGGAGTGCGCGGAGCATCTCGGTGGCAGCGGTGCCGTCGCCGCCATCGCCTCCCGTCGGCGACCGCATTGAAGTTTCCCTTTTTTTCCTTTCCTTTCCTTTCCCTTCAACGCGCACGGCGGTTTGGAGACCAAACCGGTACGAGGGTAGTACAAAACCGGTATTCGTTCGGTATGGGTACATAAGAACCCCCCTTGGGGTGTGTTCTGGGCGCAGCACCCAATCAGATGGCTACAGACTGAGAATCTTCAAAGATCGCCCGCGGGAATCTGCGCGGAGGGGCTGTCGGCACAGGCCCGCGTTGGTGCCGCGTGTTGCACGCGCCGCTGTGTGGAATTTGCGCAGCGCGTGCAACGTCCCATCCTCGTCTGCGCGTCCAACTCCCGGTGTCAGCGGAACGGTCACTCCGAGGCGCACGAGACAGTCGCGCTACGTTAGCGAGGAAGGCGGTCCGACGAGCAGCTCATTCCGCAATTCCCCACCAAGCACAAGCACAGCACCACCAACCACTACCAACAGCACCACACCACCAACAACGATGGGCAACTTTGCATCCAGCGCGTTGTGCCCCCGCGACGGCGTGATCGCCATCGAGCCCGTGAAGCTCCGCACCCACAAGGTACGTATCGCCGCGCCGACGACCAGTGTCGCCAGCCTGGTCGACGCGTTCAAGACCGCGATCTCCGGCTTCTACCACGACCTCGTTGGCTCGCTCTCGGGCTCGTCCGTCGTGCTCTCGCAGGTCGATGAGGCCTGGTACCAGGACCTGCTGGGCGAGATCGACACCGTGAAGGCGCGGTGCGCGCGCACCGCTGCCGCCGACTGTGATGCCCACCAGACGATCTTCCTAGGTCCGTCAGACACGGTCGTCGCCTCGATCGACGCGCTCAGCCTCGCGGCACACACGACCAAGGCCTGGAACAAGTCGGCGCCGCACGATGACGACGACACGTTGTCCTGCACGACCGACGAGACCGACGACGAGAGCAAGTGCGACTACAGCGACAGCGAAGCCAGCGAGTACGGCGACGACGATGACGACCACCACCACTACGAAACCATTGACGAGAGCTACTGCTGCGCGGCGTCGCAACTTGAAGACATCGAATACTACAGCGAAGACGACGACACTGAGACCAAGGCTGACCGCTTACTTCGACTCGCGTCAGTGAGCTCGAACGACATTACGACCGTGTATGTTGAAGACTACCTGTGCCCGTGCGGCGAGTGCCCGCAGTACGAGCGGATCGCCTGTGACGTGCGAGCCACCGTGACGTGGCGCGGCGTGAAGGAGCAGACCAGCATCATCCGCGTGCTGCAGGCCTTCTCAACGTACAACGAAGTCATCGGCTACCACCCCGACATGATCGAGGCAGCAGAGGAATGCCTCCAAATGTGGCTCGGCGACGAAGACCGCGCACTCAACTCGCTCGTGATGCTTTACGACGAAGTGCCGCAACTCTGCGCCGGAGAGATGTAAAAATCCGTCGATGACAGACTCCACCGCCATCGTTGGCACCAAGGAACGGCATGTTTTTTCTCGAGAGCAAGCAATTCCCTCATCTCGGATTCGCTTGTCCACGACAACTGATCGTTCCGTCTGACCCGGTCGTGACCTGTGATGGCTTGTAGCATCGCCCTCATTATGGCTTGATGCTCGCCCACTCGACACGTCCCTGGCCACGTTGAATCAAGTCTCTCCAGTGTGTTTGCATCGCTGTTTTCTCAAGTTCGCGTCGAGTTGGACGTCATGCGACAGAAGTAGGCTCGTAGTATCCGTTCACCCTAGGTAGTATTTAGTATTTATCCCATTATTTAGCCCTACAAAAAAAAGTAGCAAGCAGTAGACAAGTGAACAATGACCACATCTACATTTCCATCCACACACGTTTCAATGATCCACCTTCACTACATCAACCTGACAACATGCGCACACGCAACAACAGGCGTATCCACTCTGGGTGTGCCAAACACACTCAATTCGACGATGCGTGGGTGCTGAGAGGGACGTACTCGTGACTCGCCGCACAGGATGGGGCATTGAGACGTCGCTGCTTGTACATCGTGAGTGCCCGCTTCACGCTGACAAAGACACCCACGCAGAAGAAAGGTAGCACAAGGGCCCACACGACGGGGTGCACACCGTCACTGTCGTCGTGATGAGGGCGGTGACGATGGTGGCGCGCTTTCTGGTCCCATTGACCAAGTCCCGGGTTGCTAGGGGTGGCAATCATTGCTGCGTCGTTTTTGGTCCAACCGTAGATCTGATCACCCGGGCGGGCACGGTCCTCCTCACTGTCATCTTCTTGGCCTTGCCCATCTTCATTGCGTCGCATTCGAGGGGATCCACCGTGGGTCTTGCCGTGCCGCGCGGTTTTTCTGTTCACCGATGGGTCCGCCAAGGGCTGTCCTTGAGACTTGAGGAACTCTTTCATGAGCGTCGCCACACAGTCAGGGTTGAGAGAATCACTATAAGTCGCCAGGCACAGGTGGACCCCGCGATGTGCTTCAACCATGAGGGGCGAGTTCGAATCGCCATTTGCCGACCTGAGCACGGACTGCGCGATCCAGGTATGCTTGCTGCACACGCCCTGCAGTTCTTGAAAGCATGCTTCATTCACTGGCTTGACAGCGAGACGAGTCGTGTCGTCACTCGCCCGGCGGATGGCATCGACGAGGTTTGCATCTGCCAAGCGGCGGTCAGGACGCTCGATGGGGATGAGACGCGCCTGCTCCAACTCCTTAACCTGCCGAAGGGGTTGGCGTGCCAGATCAGTTGATGCGGCGTCTTCCCCACGGTCTTCCATGATAGCTGTAGGATAGTTGACGCTCGGCCTCGATGAACTTTCGTGAAGTGAACAATTGAGAGAGAGAGAGAGAGGTGAGGTCTTTCGGATCGAAACGCACTGTTGGGCACAGCACAGTGTTGAGGCCACATCAGTTTGAGGAGAATGTCTCACTTCACCCTCAGTGTTCTGGGAAATGCCTCGCAGTTGCAAAATCCTATCAGTTGCCCTCCTGCAGCTTCAAGGAAACAAGCGTCACCATGTGGTTCATGGTACCCTATTTTTAAGTAGATGCACGAGCTCTATTAAGCTGAACTTGTCTCCCTTTACATGCGTATTACAATACAATGTTGATGGTGTTTCATGCAGCCGACGAGTCGTGTGCTTGAAGAGGAAGATACTCGCCATTGGCCACTGAGTAACGCGAATCGCTCTGTCGCTGCTTGATGAACGCGATGATCGACTTGGTAACGACAGCGACGCCCACACAAAAGAATGATAGGACTGCAATCCACACGAGTCCATGTACGTCATTCCACGAGTCGTGACGGTTCCAGTTGTCGACCAAAGGGATGATGGCTGGCGACAGCACGACAGTTCCTGTGTTATTGATCACGTATATGTGGGTGCCGGAAGCAGTCTCACGTCCGTGGTAGTCGTCGTCGCGATGATCAAAGTCGCCATTTGCGTGCCGCACCTTTCGAATTGCTTCTTGTGTCTTGTTTTGAATGGAGCTGTCTGTGTCGTTCCCCCACGACCACGAACTTGAGGTCGTATTGCTGCGACCATTGCTGGGCGTGTAGCTTTGAAGAAACGAATTCACTAGGTGCACGAGACAATCGGGCCGGAGCGACTCACTATTCGATGCCAAGCACAGATGGACATCGCGCAGCGCCTCGACGACGATCGGCGTATTCGAATAGCCGTGCGCGGTTCGGTTTGCTAGATGCACCAGCCGCGTCTCGTCGCCGCAGAGACGTGAATACTCTTCTTCGCAGACGAAGCTGAGTGCGTTGAAGGCGTAGACATTTGCCACGTCGCCCGACCTGCGCACGGCCGTCACCAGCACATCAAGCGCGAGGCGGCGGCTCTCCGGTCGCCGGCCCGTTCCGGTTCCATCGCGGAGACTCGACATTTGGTCTACGTGGAGAGAGTTCAAGGTGTGAGCTGGTTCGTGTTTCTTGGACTGCCATAGCGAGAGGGACTGTTCCGCACAGACCATAAATATATGTATCGAGACGTGCAGTCATCCGCCCCCGCCACCCCTTTGTCGTGGCGAGGACGAGCGCTGCGTACAACTAACAGCCAACGCCCAGAACCCCCCGCACCTGCTCATCATCGTCTTCCTCCTTCCACTTGCACATAGCAAGTCCATCCATCACAACAAACCAAGCCAGCCTAATGACATAGTCACTCTCCCGAGGTAAACGAATTTGTTTGATACCAAACCCTCCACCCACCAGTTACGAACCTCCGCCAATGGTTTCCCCCATTTTCCACACATATCCAGCAAGGACACCGACGCCGAGAGGGAGAAGGAAGCCTCCTGTCTCTGTATCCCTCTCTCTCTCTATCTGTTGCAAAGAGTCGCTTACACGCGAGAGATGAGCGGACTCGGCCAGCGGCTGCGCGAGACCTACTCGGCGCCGGCGCCCGCGGGCTACGTGCCGGGCGTGGGCCGTGGCGCCATCGGCTTCACGACCCGATCAGACATTGGCCCGGCGCAGGCCGCGGCCACGGCCGAGGGGCTCGTGCCGGCGGCCGCGCCGTTTCTCCCGGGCGCCGGCCGAGGCCGTGGCGTGCCCGTGGGTCCCGACGGTGCGATGGCCATGGGCGGTCGCGGCCGTGGCTCGGGGACCGCCGGGTTGGGCGGCTTTGGACGCGCCACGGACGACAATGAGGACTTTGGCGACTACAGCGAGACCAACTACGACGCGTTCTCGGGCTACTCGTCGCGCGGGCTCTTCCAGGACACGCCGTACGACAAGGAAGACCAGGAGGCCGACGCCGTGTGGGACGCCATCGACGCCAAGATGGACGCGCGCCGCAAGCGCCGCCGCGACGAGCGCCAGCTCGAGGAGCTCAAGAAGCAGCGCCAGGAGCGCCCCAAGATCAGCGACCAGTTCGCGGACCTCAAGTCGGACCTGCGCAACATGAGCGACGCCGAGTGGGAGCTCATCCCGGACATTGGCGACTACTCGCTCAAGCACAAGACCAACACGGCGCTCCAGAAGCGCAACGAACAGTTTGCGCCCGTGCCCGACCACCTGCTGGCGTCCAATGCCGCGAGCAGCACGGCCGCGATGAACGGCACGATCACGCCGAGCCACCCGGGCGCCGAGACGCCCGGCATCATGAGCTCCATGACGGGGCTCGCCGAACAGCGTGGCGCCGTGCTCTCCCACAAGCTCGACAAGATGTCGGACTCGGTCAGCGGCCAGACCGTCGTGGACCCGAAGGGCTACTTGACCGACCTCAACAGCGTCAAAGTCACGAGCGACGCCGAGATCGGCGACATCAAGAAGGCACGGCTGTTGCTGCGCTCCGTGACCATGACCAACCCCAAGCACGGCCCTGGCTGGATCGCGGCCGCACGACTCGAAGAAGTCGCAGGGAAAATTGTACAGGCGCGAAAAATCATCGCGCAAGGCTGTGAGTGCTGCCCGACGCAAGAAGACGTGTGGCTCGAGGCGGCGCGCTTGCAAAACCCCGAGAACGCGAAAACGATTCTCGCCAAGGCCGTTCGGCATGTACCCAAGTCGGAAAAAGTGTGGCTCCATGCAGCCCAACTGGAAAACGAAGACGAATTGAAAAAATTGGTGATGCGCCGCGCGCTGGAGTTCATCCCCAACTCTGTCAAGATTTGGAAGGCGCTCATCGAGTCGGAGGACGTCGATGGTGCTCGTATTCTACTTGGACGCGCTGTCGAGTGCGTCCCGCACGCCGTTGACTTGTGGCTCGCGCTTGCTCGCTTGGAGACGTATGAAAACGCGAAAAAAACCTTGAACAAGGCGCGTACGGCGATTCCTACAGACCCGTCGATCTGGATCACAGCTGCAAAATTGGAGGAAGCTCAAGGCAAAGATTCCGAGTCGATTGATCGTATCATTCAGGTCGCGCTGAAAAGCTTGACGAAGCATCAAGTCGTGCTGAACCGAGATGCGTGGCTCAAGGAAGCTGAAGCGTGTGAGCAGGCTCAAGCTCCGCTGACATGCGGTGCGATCGTCCGAGCTTGTCTCGATCTCGGAGTCGAACCAGAAGACCGCAAGCGAACGTGGATGGACGATGCTGAGAACTGTATCGCACATGGCGCGCTCCTTACCGCGAAAGCGATCTATGCGTTCGCACTTAAGGTATTCCCTACGAAGAAGTCTATCTGGCTGCGTGCCGTGTCACTCGAGAAACAAGTCAATCCTGGTCGCAATGCTGAGGCTGTTGAACAGTTGCTTCAAGCTGCTGTCACTTGCTGCCCGAACGCGGAGATTTTGTGGCTCATGGCCGCGAAGGAAGTATGGAACAATGGTTCAGTCGCAAATGCGCGCACCATCCTTCGGCAGGCATTCAGCGCCAACCCCAACAGTGAGCCGATCTGGCTTGCTGCTGTGAAGCTCGAGTGGGAGAACGACGAAATTGAGTTGGCTCGGGCATTGCTAGCAAAGGCTCGTGCGCAGGCACCTTCAGCTCATGTGTGGATGAAGTCGATCCTGCTAGAACGCGAGCAGGCTGACCAGCCGGATGTTGACGAGTCACTTTTCAAAGAAGGTATTGCGAAGTTTCCAGACGCGCCGAAGCTGTACATGCTGGCTGGACAGTTTTACGAGTCTCAGGCCACTCCTGATTATGAGAAGGCAAAGATGATGTATCGTCAAGGTTTACAGCATTGTCCCAAGTCGATCCCGTTGTGGCTTCTCGCTAGTCGACTCGAGGAAACGATGGGGCATCATGGACTTGGTGGTGGTGTTGTGAAAGCGCGCTCGGTTTTGGAGATGGCTCGTCTCAAGAATCCAAAGAACGACGTTTTGTGGCTTGAGGCATCCCGCCTGGAGGCGAGATGGAACAATCCAAAAGGCCAAGAAATGCTCATGGCCAAGGCACTCCAGGAGTGTCCAGAGTCCGGGATTTTGCTGGCTGAGTCGATCGACATCGCGCCTCGTGCGCAGCAAAAGCGTGCCAGTTTCACTGCACTCAAGAAGAAGGACAACGATCCAGCTGTCTGTCTTTCTGTTGCCAAGTTGTTCTGGCAGGAGCGTAAATACTCCAAGGCACGCAAGTGGCTCGAGCGAACTATCCAACTAGACTCTGACTTCGGTGATGGTTGGGCGTACTATTATCTCTTCGAGCTCAAGCACGGCGCCAGCAAAGACGACGCTGACAAGGTTGTCCAGCGCTGTGTGACCGCGGATCCGCACCACGGTGAGAAGTGGACTCAAGTCAGTAAACAAACCCAAAATCGGCGCAAGAAGACTGCAGAGATTGTGAAGCTTGTGAGCTTGACTCTGCCCTTCGCAGCCCAGCCCTGAATTCTCTGCTGGAATGCTCACATCATTCATGCCTTGGTAAGTCGATACCTTCCTATGCGACTAGGTGTTTTGTTGACTCGTGGGCCTAACAGGGGGTGTGAATTCGATAAGGTTCCGCTGTGAGCTGTTGTGTCGTCTTTCTTTTTCCTCTTCTCGTCATTCCTACAGCCTTTTTTAGATTTTCGGCGCCGTTGCTATTATGATCACGTCTGAAGGAAACAACGACCAAGTCCGCCATCCAGAAACCGACGGGAATAAAGACCGTTCCTGGTATTCCACAATCGAAATCGCCGGGTTGGGTGGAAGGCACTCGTGGACAACCTTTGACATCGATTGCTGATCTCGAAGTCCTCAACCCAGTTCTCAACCAACAACCATCGATTTCCGCAACGATGACGAATGCGCCGACTGAACCTTCTGGGCTTGTCCAACTCGGGGAGTCTGAAGTAGACCCAACATCCCAACCCACGTGTGATCGCTCCACCGAACAGCCCGCTGACGGTAACTTGACTTGTCGTGGAAGGTCATCAGTTGATAGCACGATGGTCGACAAGGCGATCATGGATGTGATTTCAGCTAACCAGATCGGGATGGTCTTCCGCGCTCGGTCGGATTCCGCCCTGACATCCATGAAGCGAGCCACCGCTACGACGGCTGATGCAGAGCAAGCTCAAGGCACAACAACCTCACTGAAGGTGCACCTTCCACATCGATTGTCCCAAAGCCACCGAATGTCGATTGGGGCAGCCACTTTTAACCCGAAGTTTGATCTTGAACGCAAGCGCCGTGACGGTTTTTTCGACGTCTTCGGGGTTCTCGGTATCCCGATGCTGGTCTTCTTCTTTTCGACGGCGGCCGCGGTGCTCACTCAAGCCTACATCCAGATGTACCCAACCAAGTTCGCTAACTACCTCATGAACACAACCGCGTACGATGAAGGCGAGTTCTGGATGCTCCCAGACCCGGAGCCAGCCCCGACTGCAGTCGCAACGACGTTATTGATTGCTCTTGCTGCTTGCTATGTATACTTCGCACTGTACATGGTGTTTTTTCGCCACCGCGCGATTGTGAAAAGCAGCAAACGCGATTCCATCACTTCTTCACGCACGAAGTCCTCGCTGGTAGGATCTCGCGGCTCATTGACGAACTCCAGTAGAACTGACTCTATCCTAGGAGCAGCTCACTCGCGGCTAACAACCAAGTTCCCTGAACTCAACTCTTCGCAGCTTCTCCGCATCATCATTCCCGCGCTGCTCTGGCCCAGCAAGAACGCGCAAACAGTTCTTACTGTTTCCGGCACAACAGCGTCCACGGTCGACAAAACAGGGACGAACGTTGTTCCCGTTAGCGACACAACTGTCGTGAAGGACGACCAAAAGCTACCCTCAGCGACTGTTATCCCCGTACGTGAGATCTACAAACAGTTTGTCAACCCAAATGGCGTCTACCACGCATACTACAACGTACTCTACGACGCACCAAAGCTGATTTTCCAGACGGTCGCGCTGCTCGCATATCTACGCAAGGGGTTACCCATCCCTCTTACGGCCTTCTACGCGTCACTGCTCACAGTGAACTTTCTCATCTCATTCTACCGCTTCCAGCGCAAGCGCATGGACCGCAATTTGATCATCACGCGCCTGTTCTACCTGCTCGACCTCTTCTTTGCGGCCTTCGCACCAATCGTCGTCCTTGCATACTCCTACTATAACTTCCACTTCGACCGTGACGTACAACAAACGAAAATGGACGCCGTCTCCCCCGGAATTTTTGATCGGATCGCGCGTCTTTACGCCGACCCAGTGGAGATCTCGGTTTTCCGCTTGGCGTTCGCTTCGCTGCGGCTCACGACGCCGTCGACGATCTTCACCAAGTGTGCGTTGCTTCTACTGTCGATCATCAAGTGGCGTAAGATCATCACTTATTTGATCCAGACAAACCATGCGAAGCAGCGCGAGCTGATCGACCATTATCCTCAAGAGTTCAAGCACTCCAATTCCCGTCGTCACTTGCTCTTTGGCATGGTGCTATTTGTGTTTTTTGGTATGGGCGTCGTGATGTACACTACTGGGTCGATTCTTACGAGCAAACACCATTGCGAGGCGTACAAGCAGCATTGCGTCGTGGTCAGCTATCATTGGATCTTTTCCGATGAGAGCTGCCCGTGTCTTGTGTACATCAATCGCAAAAGCGACCCGCGCACGTTCGCAGAGTGGGAAAACCCACCCGACGCGGCCGAAGAGCTCGCCGAAGTCGCCAAGATGGGCGAACTCAAGGTCATCCAGATCGTGAATCGCAAGCTTCCGACCCTCCCCGATCCACTGCGCGAATGCAAGAAGCTCGAGCGCCTGTGAGTTTGTGTGCTGTTCTCTGGTTTGGTGGGTTTTCGACTGACTAGCTCTGTAGTACCCTGCTCTACACGAAGACTGAGATTGTCCCGGAATGGGCGGAAGAGCTCCATTACCTTCAATATTTGTACGTCGTGCCATGTATGTTGCGCACACGACGCTCGCTGGCACAACTAACCGAACGGCTACCATTGTTTATATTAGCCACATTGAAGGCGATTTCACGAGCAGTCTGATAAAGCTTCCCCATAACACCTTCAAACACATGAACAAGCTCACCTACCTTCACACGGGCATCATCCCCAAGCTAACCGAGTACCCGTCACTTGATGGATTGACCAAACTCCAAACTTTGGCGATCGCGGCCCCCCATTCATTGCAAGAACTTCCGAGTTTCGACAAGCTCGCAAAGTTGAGAGTCTTGCTTCTCGTCGAGCAGGCAAGCGTCCGTCGGCTCCCGTCGCTTCAGCCTCTCAAAAGTATCAAACAGATTGGCGTGTTTTATCGAGCGGCCATGTGCTGCAACGGGTATCTCACATCAGGCAAGTGCAACCTCACCAACTATCAATGCCTACCGCGAGCGGATGAGCCACCCGTGCAATGCTCCAACGACTCGATCTCGGACGCAGACGCTGCTTTGCTCAGCCGTATCGGCTCTCCGCTGTGCCCGAACTGGACGTGGGAGTTGCGTGAAACCGCGCCGTCACGCGAGTCGACTGATGTCGCGTGCGGTGGCGTGATGTTCCGGCAGTGCCAGGTAGGAAATGCCACGGGGATGTGCTACAACGGCCGAATGCAAGTTGTGTATTGCGACACGGTCGGTGAGCTCGAGCGAATGCGGCGTCTTCAAATCGAACGACGCGTCGGCATCCCGTGTGATCCAAGCGTTGAGGCATGGCTCGGGTGCACAGAATCATGGTAAAGACACTATGTGATACTCCCACTCAGGGCGAGATATCGTACAGTATGCATGGCATTTGATTAATTGGACGATCTGTGGTTTGTCCAAGCATCTACTCCTCCCTTGGTGACTCGACTAAACAGTAGACCTTGCATTGTACCTGCGAGCGAAACTGCCGACCTGGCCCTGCCCACGACAAGAAGCCCACCGGGTGATCGTGGCGTTCTCTACACGCCACTAAAAGACATTTTGTGCCGTAGCAAAGACACTTCAGCCGTGTGGAATGGCAGTGATACAGCGCCACCGACTGCCATTTATAGGCAGCAAGGACGAGCCGACCAAAGTTTGAGTACATCCTGTGCAACACGTACGCACTCGCGCTCAACGGTGGTAATGGAGACGCCCGTGTCGCAACCCAACCCGACTGCTGCATCGGCCGCCAGTTCAGTGGCGGTAGAATCGATACATCGAGAAAAAAATACGACGGAGCAGACGCACGTGCCGGCACCCACAGCGATGGAAGAGTCCGTGAGCGATCGAGGCGTGGATGTACGCGTCGGTAGTGGAGACCTTGCGCCATCAGGGCAACGTCATGGGAAGGGGGCGTCTGCGGTGTGTGGTGGTCGATTCTACGCCAGCTGCCACGAGTTCTACGCAACGTTCGGCCCGCTTGGGCTGCCCATGGTCGTGGCGTTTCTGCTGTCGTCGTTGACAATGGTGTTCTTGGCCATCGTGCAAGTCGTCCCGATGCAAGTCGCTAATTGGCTTATGAACACGGGCGACCTGGACGACGGTGAGTTCTGGCTGCTGTCGATTCCGTCCACAGCGCTGGTCTCGGTGTCCACGGCCATGTTGGTTGTGTTTGCGCTTTGTTACTCGGCGCTCGCCGTGTCCATGGTCTTCTTCCGTGAACACATACTCCGCTGGGCGCTGAGGCACAACCACAAGGCCCCCAAACCAGTGGTGAGCGCAATCGAGAATCACCACCATCGTGGCGGGCCAGGCAGCCACACCAACACGAACCTAGCCAGAGCACGACAAAGCGTTTTCTACGAACTGACGAGTGCTCACGGCGTGTATCACGCGTACTATGTACGTATCCGTGTCCCGCATGCCTGGTCAGAGAAGACGAACCTTACGCTGTTGATGTAGAACGCCCTTTTCGACCTGCCCAAGCTCGCGTTCCAGACGGCGACGATCACGGCGTACCTGAGCGAGGGCTTTCCGCTGCCGCTCATCCAGCTCTACCTCACGATGCTACTCGTGAGTTGGCTGTTGTCGTTCTACCGCTTCCAGCAGCAGAGCGGCGATCCCGAGTATCTCACGGCGCGCGTCTTTTTGCTGTTCGACCTCTTCTTCTCCGTGTTCGCGCCGCTCCTCGTGCTCGCGTACGCGTACCACCAGTTCAACATGGACCGCGAGGCGTTTGCGATCCGCCAAGAGACACTATCGCCCGGTAGCTACGACCGTATCGCGCGGCTGTTTGCCGATCCCGTGCAAGTCGATCTCTTCCGCTTCGGCTTTGGCCATTTGCAGTTCTCGCAGGTCTGGTACTTGGTCACCAAGACCTGTCTCAACGTGCTCGGTGTGTACAAGTGCAAAAAGATCATCGTGCTGCTGATTCTCCACCGCGCGGAGCGCGTGTCGGCGACGCAGCGACCCTCGGCCGAGACCACGATCCACAAAGCTCGGGCTCACCATGCTGAGCCGCTACACCAGCCACGCCATCTCAGAGCGATGGTGAGCCGCGCCCTGCGGGTCCACGGCAAGCGGCGCCACTTGGCCTTTGGTATCGTGGCGTTTCTCACCAGTATCGTGGGGATCTTGACGTACGTGATCGTGTCGGTCACGACGAGCACACACAACTGCCGAGCAGTGCCCGAGTGCCGCGTGGTCTCGTACCGCTGGAACGCCGGGGCTGCCAACGACGCGTGCCCGTGCATTGTCTACATCAACCGGAATGAAGCGCCACGGTCGTTCCATGAATGGGTCAACGCGAGCGATGTCACGCAGTCACTTGCAGCGGCGGCGTCGAGCGGCCATCTCAAGACTGTCCAGGTCGTGAACTTTGCCGTGCCGGACCTTCCCGAGTCGCTGCGCCACTGCCACGACATGGAACAATTGTACGTTTGTGAGGATGTTGGGATGGAGGGGAACACGGACTCACTCCTCTTCTGTCCATTTTCGAAAGGATCCTCGTGTACACGCAAACGCAATCGCTCCCTGACTGGGTCGGCGGCTTTCGAAAGCTCCACTACATGTACGTCCGATCGCGAGAGAGACATGAGCTGTAGGCAGTGGACTCACGACATCGCGTCTTTCGGCAGCCACGTCGAGAGCGACATCGTCCACTACCCACTGCACACGCTTCCCCCCACGCTCTTCTCGCGTATGCATGGCCTCCGCTTCATCCGCTTTGGCGGTGCGGCGCAGCTGCGCGAGTTCCCTTCGCTCGCGGGGCTCCACCAGCTCACGACGCTCGTGTTCTCGATGCCCCACGCGCTCACGGAGCTGCCGTCGTTCGACGACCTGGACGCGCTCGTGACGCTCGTGATCGGCGACGCCACGCACGTGGCGCGCCTGCCGTCGCTTCAGCGCCTCACGAGGCTGCGCAGCTTCTCGCTCTTCCGCCGCAACGCCGTGTGCTGCAATGGCTTCATCACGGGCGTGTGCGACCTGACCGACTTCCAGTGCCAGCCACGCGCCGACGAGCCGCCGGTCACGTGCGAGCCCACGGCGCGGATGCCGGACCGAGACAAGGCCTCGCTTGCACGCATCGGCGCGTTCGTGTGCAGCGCCAACCTCACGACCGACATCATCGACTCGGAGCCCACGGCGCTCTCGACCGACGGCGCGTGTGGCGGCGCCGTGTTCCAGCAGTGCCAACTGGGCAGCCGCGGCGGCATGTGCTTCAACGGGAGGATGCAGATCGTTCACTGCGACGTCTTTGGCGAGTACGAGGCCATGCGGCGGCTCCAGATCGCGCGCGGGGTCGGCGGCGCGTGCGACCCAGACGTCGAGGCCTGGCTGGGCTGTCGGTGAATATATGCGACGTGTGAACACACGTCCCGAGTATTCAATACAGAGTGATGGTCGTGATACGGGTTTAGGAGAGACCTACCCACAAAACCGTGGCCGGTGGTGGAGCAAACGTGAGAGGAGGATCATCCGTCATGGCCATGCTACTGCTCCGCTCGCTGCGCCGCGCGGCGCCCACGGCGTCGGCCGCTGCCCGTCGCGCCACGTCGCAGATCCAACGCTTCCACGCGTCGCCGCTCGGTGGGTCGTCGTCGTGTTTTTCGGGGATCTTA
>JAADVT010000037.1:0-77247 GCA_023335895.1 Pythium rishiriense
CACCGGCCCCGCCCTCGCCCCTCCCGACCATCCCGGCCGGCGCCACCAACGTCTGGTGCAAGGACGCCAACGGCAACAACATCGACCTCAGCAACTGTTTCTCCGGTCCGATCCCGGCGCCGACGACTGCTCCGGTGGCCACGCCAGCGGCGACCCCCGAACCGGTCGTGCCAGCTCCGGTGCCCTCTCCGGCGCCTGCTTCGGGCACGACCGACGGCAAGGCTGGCAAGCTTGGCAAGGTGTCCAAGGGCGACCCGAACAGCCCCACGCAGCAGTAAGCTGCGGTAGACATTTCTATGTTTTGTGTCTGTGGATGGTGTAAGAAGTCAAATGGAAACTTTGTGCCGTCGAACCCTTTATGATGATCGTCTCCGATCTGTTCTACTCTCTAGAATACACGACGTGCCCCGAGCCTCCATCCACGCAGGGACTCGCTCAGGAGCCTCACTTTCTTCGCGTTTAATATTTTTGTTGGAACATACGCCACCTTCTCCATATCAATAGGTCACCGCGATAGATTCCCCTTTGCATGGTGCGAAGGCTGTTCGAGGTAATCTGTGTGGCAATGCAGAAACACCTGATTGACGGGTCCATTGTCCCCCCTTCTCTGTCCATGGGTCGCTGCCCGTCCAGCGTACGGACGGTACTGTACTACGACTTCAGCGCGCCAAGTCGACACGCACCATGACCATGAGCAGTCTTCAGCACGTGCATACCACTCGCCCTCCGGCTCGAGATCTGCACTTGCATAAGCCCGGAGGGCCGGAGCACGCGTGTGATCCTGAGTGTAAAGGGAACCGTGTGACACCTCCAACGGTGCGGGCTTCTACTATTCCGACGACGGCGCGCGGGGAGGAGCTGATCTTGAGAGACGCGAGGGCTGATCACGGTGGTGAAGACAGGATAAAGATCCGTGGTCCCCGTGCCGCCAAGATTGGTCGAAAGTGGTATTTGGTGGACGAACAGGCGTTCCGTTGAAGTGGTCAAGAAGGGGGAAATCGCCTAAAGGCGCCCATGTCGTGGAAGCGTGTGTACGGTTCAACTTGGCCCTTTACAGTCGTGGGGGCTGATTTGAGCGCCAAGGCCGAAGACCATGTTGTGGTTGGGAGCACCCAGCCTCTCACGAGGCCAGGCAAACGTCTATACCGACGCCGTGGCTAACGGCGAAAGACGAAGCGTGTACAGCCTTCCGCATGACCGCGCCGATCGAGGTTTCGCCTCTAGACCCCAGCAGAGTACCATCAACATGGCGGCGAGTCTGCAGTTGAGCCATTCCACAACTTGCTGCCTCGGCCACAAACCACTATCCGCACCGAGCCACCAACATCCCTACCCGTGCAAATGATCTCACCCGCCAAGCTCTGTGTGCTTGCCGTCTGCGCTGCCACCCTCGTCGCCTCGCCCGCCCACGCGCAGCAGCAGATGCCGCAGCGTCATCTCCGTGGTGAGACCTTCGGCTTCAACTTTGGCTCCACGGCCGCCACGTACGGTGGCAACAGCAACAACAACCAGCCCGTCACTCTGCCCTCCACCAGCGGCTACGGCGGCTCCACGACCAACAACAACCCCGTGTCGCTCCCGAGCTACGGCGGTAGTACCACAAACAACAGTCCGGTCCCAGTTCCGGGTGCAGCCGTGCCGGTGCCGTCGATGCCCACGCCGGGCGCATCGACGACAGTGACGGTGGCACCGGTCGCGACGCCAGCACCGTCGGCAGCCACTGTGACGACGCCCGCTCCGACATCGGCTGGAGCAAACGGCTGCACTGGCAGTACGAGTGGCACGAGCGGCACGATGGATGCCAACTGTAAGCCTGTTGTGACACCGGCCTCCACTCCAGCTCCTGCGCCGGCCCCCACACCGGCCCCAGCACCGGCACCTACGCCGGCACCCACGCCGGCACCCACACCGGCACCCACACCGGCACCCACGCCGGCACCCACGCCGGCTCCAACGCCGGCACCCACGCCGGCACCCACACCGGCCCCGACCTCGCCCCTCCCGACTGTCCCTGCTGGCGCCACGAACCTCACTTGTAAGGACGCTAACGGCAACAACATCGACCTCAGCAACTGTTTCTCCGGTCCGATCCCGACGCCGACGGCCGCACCGGCGGCCACGCCTGAGCCGGCCGTGCCTGCCTCGGTGCCTTCCCCTGCCCCAGTCTCGGACAACACTGCGGGTAAGCCGGGTAAGGCGTCCAAGGGCGACCCGGGCAATGCCACCCAGCAGTAACTGGTTCCACTGTAGTCGTGCTACCGATCGGTTGAAGACCGTGGTGTCTGTGTACGTCGTTGTACATGTCGTTTTCGAAGTTCCTGGTTTAGGATCCGCAAGATGTGGTGTATGCATGTAGGAAGAGTAGAAGTAAATGTTTCACATGAATGTTTGAGCTTAAGTCCATTTCGGTGAGGCCAACTTGTTGTGGAAACTCTGCTGACATACCTTCGAGCGTACAACCGTACTCCTGCCGCCAATCACCGCTTCGGCGAGAGATTGAACGATGTGGTAAATTGGCCCGGCACTGGCACTTCACGGCTTGCCAGTACGTCGGGTCCAGCACGACCTGGTCGCCGCACCCGACCGTCGCAGGTGCACAGGCGTCCATGAGCTGTTCGAGGTCCTTGGTCTCCCGAGACGGAAACGAAAGCTTCCCGAGTCAACCTATGGGTCTTCGAACACCACTGACACGCCTCCTGCCTGCTCTCCTTTGCCCGGCTCGGTTACACCCACACCCATCAAAACGTTGGCTCTGGTCTCGAGTAGAGATTCTCTACTCGAATTTGCCCATTCTTGACGGCCAGCAATTTGAAATAACCCAATCACAGCCCTCTTATCCCCATATTCTCCAGAAATTCACAAATCAGCACTTGATTCATGTGCGCTGACACTGATCATACATCCCACCGTTGGTGTCGTGGGGAGAGAGCGACGCGATGGAAGGGCCGTGATGGAGAAGGCGCCACGTCCCAGCTGCCACACTCGGGTGACTTCTGTGGTGTCGGTGGCACACAGCGGGTTTCGCCACGTTCGTCGAGTCGAGTCGTCGGAGCATCCGACTCGGCCATGCCACGCTCGCGGTTCTCAGAACTCCAAGCACGGGAGATGCTGCGCGCGCACTGCGGCGTGTTGCGACGCCGACTCGTGTTTGATGCGTCGCGGCACGACGGCGCGCTCATCAAACACGAGTGGACGGCGTTGCTGTGCCTGGACGTCACCGCCGAGGAGCTGGCAGCCGGTCTCGGATTCGAGTTGCGCGTCGCGCTCGACATTGGGAACGCGTTGTGCGCGTGCGTCGACTCTTCGCCGGAGCGCAACAGCCGCTTTTGGCGCTTGACCGTGGCAGAGCTCTGGATTGAGTACTCTGAGGAAATAAAGACAAACGCAAGAAGCACTGGTAGGCGTCGTTTTCTCATTCTCGCAGGATCATGGTAAAGCTCAACGCTCAAGTCGGACACAGGCAATGCAAGACAGCTAGACTGGTGGTGCATACACGGAAAACGATTCGTCGTTCCCGTGTACACTTCCTTCTCCGACGGATTCTCTCAGGCGCGTTTTTTGTTCGCGCGTCGCTTCTCGAATGGTGGAATGTAGACGAGAAGACAAGCCTCGGCCTAGTAGTAGCCCTGGGTGGGCTCATTGCCGTACACGATGGTCGTTTTCAAGTATGGAAAGTTGGTTGGACCCACGGCCCACACGATGTCTCGCGCCTTGTGGAGCGCAAGCGAGCCAAAGTCTAGATCGCAGCGATCTCCTGCCGTGTAGTCGTACAGCTTTCGGTTGTAGTTGCGCCAGTCCGAGATGTCTCTTTATCACCCCGCCCCCCAATCGCCTTGCGGATGTCCTCCTGTGGGAACGGGAACTGCCACTCGGTTGGCGCAGGCACGTCACAACCAAAAGTCTTCTTACTCGTCTCGATCCGGTGACAAGCACGCGTCCCATCAGGGCCCAACGCTCGGTTCACTGCACCAATCGCTTGCGTACACCGGCAAGAACGCATACTGAAGGCTGAGGCGGTCCAAGTCTCATTGAGCACGCGGTCCATAAGCGGCAGCTCCAGTTGGGCCAGAACGACCACCGCCCTCGCGGAGAGGAACAAGAGGTTGCGAAATGGCTACATCCGACGTGGTCCACATGGACACGATGGTGCGTGTTGCGTGAAGGTCGTACGATCGGTGTCCGGTTTTCAAACGCGCTACGCTTCGCGCGACCTTCGCGCCACTTCCCGTAGAAAAGGCGCGGCCCAACGGACCTTCCCGCCTCCATTTTCCCTCCCCCCATCATCGGGCTGCCACCATGCTCAAGCCCAAGAAGCGGCTGAGCGCCGGCATGGGGCTCAGCGCCGACGGCATCGACCCGCCCTTCGAGTTTGACGTGCCGCGCGTGTTCACGGACCTCACGCTGCCGCCACGGCGGGACGCCCTCGACGGCCACGACCCGTGGTTCGATCTCGTCCACCCGGACCACAGCCGCCCGACCGAGGAGTTCCTCGCGGCGCAGCAGCCCGCTGAGAGCGCAGCGTCGTCGTCGTCGCTCCACCGGTCGCTGTACGCGCCTCACGTCCACCTCGCAGACGCCGACGGCGAAAAGGAGAACGCCGGCGGCGGCCCGACGCGCCGGAAGCGGCGCAACGTCGCGGCGTCGTACGCCGCCACGAGCGACAAGGACGCCACGCCCGTGAGCACGCTCAAGGCGACCATGCGCACGGTCAGCGCCGGTGCCAAGAAGCCGACGAAGCTCCCGTTTGGCAACTCGAGCGGGTCGTCGGCGTCATCGTCGGCCGTGACGCCCGCGACCAAGCACGCGTCGAGCGCCAGTGGCGCGAACTCGATGCCCCGGAAACGCAACATTGCGGAGCGCGCAACGGAAGCCAACAAGGCGCGCAGTCGCACGCTGCCTGTGGGGAACGCTGCTGGTAGCGTCCGCAAGTCGCCTGCCGTGGCCACGGTCAGCGCCGACAAGGATCTCCAAGACCTTCAGGCGCTGCTGGCCAAGCACAACAAGAAATTCAAGACCAACCACACGTACGAGCCGCGGCAACATTCCGTGCGGGACGTTCGACAGGTAAACGGCAGGCTGGATCGGATAGAGTCGTGAAGGACAAGAACGGTGGCACTGATTTGTTTCGTTGGTTTGAACAGTGGGAGCAGCGCACGAAAAAGTCGTACTACAAGCTGACGCTGGAGGACCGTTTCGAGGCGAACCTCGAGATCGCACAGCTCGTACGGGAACGCGAGGACGCTGCCGCAGCGTGAAGAGAGAGTGGCCGCGTCTGTCTTCAGTTCCACCCCTCCGTGTACATTAGAGTATGAACCCTGCATGCAGTCCGTGTTTCCTTCCCTACGGCTTGAGGTTTGCAAACCCGATGCGCTGCTCACCCTGGGACGCGCCGTAGTCGAGAACCGTGTATACGTTGCGAATGAGCGGCAACCCAAGAACCCAGCGTGGGTGAGACCATTGGAATATACCAAACACGCACCATCCCTGGTCTTGTGGGATAGCGTAGTCATTCTTCGTCAGCGTGACTCGGAATCCACCTTCCAACTGGAACGTGATGTTCGGGCCAGGTCCGTCACATGGCAGTGCGTAGTTCTCGGCACCGACCGCGTCCGCGAGTTCGTCGACGAGGTCACCGGGCCCAATCATTATATCACTACCCACGATAGAAATTGAACCAACATCACTGAGCACTTGCTTGCTGTCGACTTCGATCGTGCTGGCCGGTACCGACCAATCATCCGGGTGGTGCTGAGCATAGAAGTGGAAGTCTTGGGGAATGTATGGCGCGTCCACGCCTCCAATTACCACGTGGGCCGTAACGTCGCTGTAGCTGAGCCCAACTATCGGGCTGTCCAGGAGCTGCTGGTCGATCATCGCGCGCACGATTGATGGTGCCCCAGTCGTGGTTGCACTCCCACGTCCGATCCCAATAAAGCCGTCCATCTTTGAAGGGAATCCCGCAAGCATTTTTTTTGAACCCGTGAGTTCGACCAACACCTGATCCTGGACCTCGATACGGCTCGTACCGTCCACCCCGCCGAGAGCAACGTGGTCTTTGGACACAAAACCGTCCATCTCAATCGGCTCGCCTTCAAACATCTTGACTTGTGTCCCGTTGGCCTGATACGTCGTCGACTTGGTGTGATTGTAGTACAAGTGTTTGTCCACCACCTGGTTGAGCACCATGATGTCGGAGCTGCTAATATCCAGCACTAGTGATACGAGCTGCGGCGGCGAGCCGATCGCGATCTTGGCCGCAAACATGTTCTTCCTGATATCACGGAAGTCCACTGGCATAGGTGAATGTTTCGACGGCTCCGAAAAAGCGCCCGGTTCCCACACGCTCGCTTTCTTGGATCCACTGATCACTGCGAGCCACTGCGCGCTGGTGATGGCTTCCGAAGTCTTCTTTTCTGCCTCGTGGCGCTCAAGCGGAAGGCGCCACACGGCAGCGTGCACAGCGTGGTGGTAGTGAGCGAGCATGGCCACCCACCCAAGTGCGACGATACCAGCAACGCGCAGCATTCTTGCGTTGAAAAAACTGGAAGTCAGATCGAGTTGCGGTGATGTCGCGACAACGTGGCAAATTGACGACTGGTATCTTTGTGATTGCGATCGAAAGTCACAAACGCTGAAGCACCGCAACACTTGGATTGGCCTTCTTGCGAACGTTGCGTGACCAGCATGCCGTGCTTGCAACTGCGGACTTGAACGCAGGCAAACCATTTTCGTCACCCACATCCCATTTCGGGAGCGCGAGTGTTTGCGATCCAAAGCAATCATTCGCACATCATGAGCGAATGATTGCGGCGAATCGTTCTGTGGTTTCACACAATGAGTCATTATTACCGCCACCGCTGTTCTCACTTCGCGAGAGATCTCATTTGTCGGTGATCCCCATCCAAGTGAAGCCCACCGTGATGGATCTCAAAATAATTATTTTACTTGGCTTTGAGCTATGCGGAGGACGCTATGCACGCGCAGTTCTACGTGTCGAGCATGCACAGCATGGCGCACCCGCGCCGGATCCAGTGGTCTGGGTCTTTGTCGGTCGGCACGTCCAAGGCCACGACAAAGTTGGTCGAGTGTCCCGTCGTCGAGAGCGTGCCAGCGCGGATCGAGGTCTTGTATAGCGGACACTCGTACACGTCATGGGGCTTGTACTCCTCCCGCTTCATGGGCTTGAGCCAGATCACGGGCATGCGGTCAAAAAGTTCCCCGGGGATGGACTCCGCCATCATTCTCGCGTTCCGATCGAAGCGTGCGCCTTCCATGAACAGTCCGTAGATGTACACACCAAAAGGAGGGGACGAGTGGTACGACTCCTTGTCCTTGGACATGATCTCACACGAGACACAGAGCGCGTCGATCGCGATCTTCTTCTCGCGGGAGAAAGATTGCTTGACCGCTGTCATGAAGCCCTGTGGGAAGAAAAACCCGCTGAGCCAAAACGTAGACGGCGGACCTTGCGTGAGCCAGTCTTGCGTAAACGTAATGCGCGAGAAAAAGTCTTCGATCCAGGACGCAAGCGGCTTTAGACATGGATAGCCTGCGTCTTCCCATTCGCGTGGAATTTGTTGGATCAAAAACCCGTTATACATCTTCTCTAGCGGGCCAGACATGACCACGAGTCCTTTGATTGCACGCTTGAGCATCTCCAACGTGGCCTTCATGACTTTGATGAGCGCGTTGAAGCGAATCATCTCCTGCGACAAAAACACACCGAGCGAATTGCGACTCCCTCCGGCGACTTCCTTGAACGTTGACTCGTGGGCTTTCGACTCCGAAAACATGTCGGGCATCCGCTCTTGGATAGCGACAACCATGTCCATAACCACAGAATCGTTGCTTTGTGCGGACGACGCGCCAGATCCGCCACCATCACCGCCCCCACCAAGCATTCTCAAGATCGTACCGAGCAGTTGACCCGTCTCCTTTTGTTGAAACGTGATATCGGCGTTGGCGTGGAGCCCGAAAATATCTGGTGCATCCACAAGAGGCAGATCAGCGACGTACTCTCGAGCTGCAGTGAGCGATCCCTCGGCAGGTGCATAATAGAGCCCGCTAGACGTAAACTTGTAGTTGTCATCCATGACTTCTCGGCAGAACAGCTTGCGCATGATACTCGAGTTCGTGCGCTTATCCCACCGATCTGTGATGCGGCCTCCGTAGGAAATATCAGCGACCATGACGTTCAGAGTCACATATGGCACGCTGTCTTGCTCTTCTAGATACAACTTGACTTGCATCATGCCAGTCTTGAGATCGCTATTCATCCACTCGTATGGGATGTTCCACCCGACGGCACCGAACTTGCGTCGCTCCAGACACACAGCATTATAGAATGCCAGTGCGAAGCACAGCTTTTTGAATTCTCGTGGCTTTGTGCATCCATCATAATCGGCCTCTTTCATATCGAGAAATGTTCGACCCAAGTTGGCCTTGATGCCCTTGGGTGGTTCATTTGTGATCTTGATACCGTTCTGAAGGATGGGTACCGGGAACTTGGAACTTGGCATACTCGTGAGCCATAAGCGAAACTCTGGGTGGATATCTCCACCAGAAGACGATGATGTCGCCTCTAGAATATGCTCGAGTCGACCGAGCCAAGAGACAGCCAAGTGGCAGTTTTGAAGACATACCCAGTCACCGGTTTCCTTCGCCTGCTTCATGAGAGCCTCAGCAATCGGGCCCTGGCCTTGGCCGAGGGAGATGATCTTGAGACCCGATCCTTCTTTGCCCTCTTGTTTTGCAAGTTCCAGTAGGTAATCGTTAATGTCTGCACCAGGTGATAGCACAAAGATGAGGGGTGTTTCAGGTTTCGAATCACGATAACACCCTTGGAGGTCAAACGGCGGAGACTCTGTGAAGAACTTGCTCAACTCGCGACCGACAAATTCTCGAGTGCCAAAAACCAACATTTCCTCACGGAACACTCGTAAGACCAAGAGCTTCTGAAAATTTGTCAGCGACTTTTCCCATGGATGTGGAAGCGGCTCTGTGTGGGGTAAATCCGATAACACCATCGCTCGCTTCCACTCGTCGCTGTGAGTGATCACAGAGTGTGGTAACTCTTCAAACGCCGGGGAAATCTCTTTCATGCCGAGCAGAACTTTCCACACACGCTCAGATATCCACGAGGGCTTCGTTAAGTTGGAAGAGGTCGCAGCAGCTACGGCTGCATTCTGTGCCGCCACACTTCGCTTGTCACCAACCAAGTAGAAGTTCCACTCGTTAGACGTGATTGTGCCCTTTTGGAGCAAGATGTTTGATGCAATCATGAACGCGTAGATAATCTTGTCTTTCTCGAACAAGCCGCGGCACACATTTACGAACATGGATTTGGTGATGTCTTGCATCAAAATGTCTAGTCGTTGTTCCAAAATTTCGGATTTCTCGGAGTTCTCGAGCCGCATCACGAAAAGCTTTTGATAAAACTGCAGTGAATACTGATACATGGGGTCGACAAGAGCGAGGGCAGCAATGACGAAGTAGATAATTGATCCACGAATGGCAACACATCGGTAACCTTCTCTTGTTTGATCGATCTCTTTCGAGGTTGTCTCGGCTTCCGCCATACGCGTCTTGATCGCAGAAGAGGTGACCTTACTGTGCGCGAGCGTGTCGATCAATTCTTCATCATCCAGGATGTCGCCCTGTGAGTTCTCCAGCATGTACAAGATTTTGTCTTCAATCTCCTTCAGCTGTTTTTTATCAGCAGCGATGTTGATTGTGAGCTCATTCTTCTTCTGTTCGAGATCCGGGCGCTCGCTTCTAACGACATCCACGAGTAGCTGATCCTCCAAGCCCGTGAGTGTGACGGTGAAATTAATCACCGTCACCTTGATACAAATTTCCGGCATGTAATGTGGGTTCGCAAGCTTTGTTGTGATGTAGAATCGGAAGTTCTCGCTGTACGGAACATCGCTATCACCGAGATGCAGCAAATATTGCCCTCCGCGTTTGAAAACTTGCTTGAGCAGAACAGGCTCGAGCGATGGATCGAGCTCCTCCTCGACGTTTTCAAGCAACACTGGTGCTCCATAGCGGATTGCATTCTCAAGGGTACGTAGAAAGTCTTTCTGAGACAGCTTGATGATCTGTAGTGAGTTCGCCTGTTTGTACATGTTCTTGATCCACTTGTTTGCTTGACCTTGTGGATCAATCATCAGGGGCCACCTTCGCCCCATAGTCGTGAAGAGACCATTCTCGATCGAGAAGGTATCCGCAGGTAGCCCCATGATGTTCCACTCTCGAACGACTACCGGGTCGGCATTGACGCGTTGAAACGAGAAGTTGCTGTCGACAGGCAGGCCACTGTCCTTGCAGCACTTAATCCATTGCATCTGCAAGTCGTGGCGGAACTCAGCAGTGAAAGGTCCCAAATACGCGATACACCCGGCTGATAGAATCATATCGCCGACAAGATTGATCATATCAATAGCAAGTCCCTCTGCACACTCCTTCCATCGGCCTTGCTCTTCCCCTAACGAGTCGATAAGCCTCTCAGCGCGCACGAGCTGTGCTTGCGTTTTCTGCGATTGCTTCTCCAAATCGACTTTTTTCTGTTGCGCAGCCTCCAATGTGCGCTTCAGCTCCGCAACCTTTTGAAGCACAGCGTTGAGGCCGGCTTGCTTCACAGAGAGTTTTTGCTGTTCCACCTCTAGCCGGTCTTCTGCAGCCTTCAGCGCTTCCTTCTTTGGTGCAATGTTCTTCGCGACGGTATCGTACGTGTACATTGCTCGAGCCCACATGCACAAAGAAGTCGCCGCAGTCGAAATACTGCTCAACGTTTCTGGTGTAAATTCCTCGTCCGTCATGAACTTCGCGAGTTGCTTGATCGTTTTTGGCGGGATGTTGTCTTTGTCATACTCCTTCAACTTATCGAGGAACTTCATGTCGTTGAGGAGTTTCTTTGCCTCGTTCCACTCTTGTTTGACGCCAAACAGCAAGCAGACAGCGTTCATCGTCACTCCGACAAGCCGAGGCGGGTTGGTGAAAGTCTTGAGAACCGTGATGTCATCCTTCTTCAGCGTGCTGAGTGCCTTGATCGAAGCATAGTAGGCAGGCATGGCCTCATCAAGATCTTTCTGACAGTCATCTTTAATCGTCTTCACTTCATCAGCAATTTTATTGGCTTCCTCGACATCAGCTTGAATCAGTTTTTGCTGCTTGTCGGCTTCTTCCTGATCAATTGCAACTTGTGTGAGCAACGCCGTCGTATCTTCCTGCGCCTTTACGAGCACGGGCTGCAATTCGGTGAGTGAGTGCTTTAAGTTCCCAACGATTTCCTCCGTCTCAAACAACTTTTTCAGACCGCCGCGGTATCGGGCCTCCTTAGCTCGAACGACGTGGCGTTGATTGCGGAGCATGTCCACGTACAGCTTGATCAGCTCGAGGTAACTGGTTGGTGTCGTATAGTTGCGGCGCTTGAGCTGGTTGTAGAAGCGAGCCGTAGCGTCTTCGACACTGCGATGGATGGTGACTGCCATTTTGCAGAGTGTCTCCACGTTGTTCTCGATCCCCAATTCCTCCGCACTTGACACAAAGAATCGCTTTGCCACAGAGTGGAGTGCGTCTTCGGGCCACGCGTTAAACCAATCAATCGTACAGCAGTTGACAAGAGATGGGAACATTCGACAGCGGTTCCGGAAGCCTGCACCGATCGGTGAGAACGCTAACACGATATGGAGATTGTCACGCACGAGCGTGATATAATGTTGCAAGATATCTTCGCGTGTCACCTTGCCCAGCTGTTGCGCAATTGGTCGAACCATCCCCACAATCTTTTCGAGCTCATCGTTCGCATATAAGTTCGGCACGTCACCGGTGTTTAAGATATTGTTGATATCCTCCAAGAACGATTCTTGGACAATTTGCGCGTCAGAGAAGAGGAACACGACGGGCTTATTCTCTGCTCCAGCCGACATTAGAATCTTCTTCAGGTCTTCGTGGAATTCGTTTGCACCATACCCTCGAGTGATTTCAATTGTGAACGTTTTGTAGTCGGCCATAAAAGCTGCCAAGCGAGTGAGACTCTGTCGACCCGAACCGCCTACGCCAACAAGTAATGCGTTACCGCGCGGTTGCCGGAGCACGCGGCAGATTCTAGAGATATGATGCATCGCGTCTTGGAAGAACACGAGGTGCATTTGGCTCGGGAATGTGACGTTGTACTCTTCAAGGTACTCGACAAGAAGATTGTTGAGCTTCGTGAGGTCTTCAACCGGTCGGTATGACTTGTTTTCACGCGTGAGATAGTCGCCATATAGCAAGTTCTCGAACTTGTCGGTACTCCACGAAACTTTGCAGTTTTCAAAGATCAGTTCAGCGCACTCCTTGTTGAACCATTCGCGATCGTTCGAGTCAATGAGGCGATCTCTGAACACACGTGCTTCCTCGTGCAACCAAAGCTTGATCAGACTTTCTTCAGTCGGCACGTTTTCTTTTTTCACCATTAGGACCCCCTGGAACACCTTCGATAGATCACGCAAGTTGAACGTGTAGTGTGACTTGGACGGCGTCGGCAGCATATCAATTTCAACGCGTCTGTACAGTTGCACTGACGCATTGACAATCGGACCAGCCATCTGGGTCATCATGGGCAGCTCAAACGAGAGGAAACCAGCCAAAATAGACGAGAAAATGCGCTTCATCACATCACCAGAAAGATTGGGGATCCACACCATGTGGAAATGGCGTAGTAATCTCGGAGAGACCTCACTTCGACCGCCACCTGGTGGAGCGCAAGCGCTTGCGAACACGACATCTTTGATGTTCTTGAAAAACATCTTGCTGGTGTCGTAAAGACCACCTTGGTCTATGATCTGACGCAGCAGTTCATTCGGCGGCTGTGCCCCGTAGATCTCAAGCGCTGGCATGTTCAAATCATCCACAAAGAAGAGCATGCGTTTCCCTGCCGGTGGGCCGAGCAGGTTCTTGCGCTTCTTTTCTAGCTTGATGTCGAACTGCTCACCAAGATTCTTTGGCTTGGTCTGTGCTGAGTATCCCATCGTGGCGGCGATGCAGCCATCGGTCTTGGCCATTTCGTCCAAGAACGACTGGATGATGACAGACTTGCCAACACCGGTTTCTCCACTATACAGTACGTGATGATCTGCTAGCATCAACTTCTCCAGAAGATAGCGAAAACGCGTTGTGTCTTGAGTGGGCACGACCATTGTGAAATAGGATGCACCAGGTTGGAAGTGGAACTTCGGAGTCTTCTCGACCCACGACACCCAGCGCCCAGTGACTTCATCGATCACCACTTCGTACACGTTCTCAACCGTCGTCGAGCCAGTGTTATTCCCATCTCCGTCAATGAGTGCTCGGAACTGGGACATACAGTAGTCGTTGAACTTTGGTCGAGAAGCGTCATCAATGTTTGCACCGACGGACCATGTCACCGAAAATACGAAGTACATACGTAACAAGGCAGCTAGATCCGTGACGTTGCTTCCCGCTTGCGCTGCCCCTGAACTCAGGCAAGATGCCAACAGATTCAGACAGCTCTGCATAAGGTTTGCGTTGTTGCTGGCAATCTTCTCCTTACAGTTTTCGCGCACGAATTGAATGGCTGGTGGCACGTGGGTCTCGATGAGTTGCAGCAACATGTTGCACAGCTCATGGGAAGACAGGATCTTCTCGAGCGTCGTCACGCGCCACGTTCGAGCGAGTGAGCAAATACCGACATGCACTTGCTCCATGTAGACCATACCGCATCGGCTAACAGTCGCCGGTGATGCTACTCGAAGATCTTGCACTTCGAACATCATGTGAAGCGTATGTGGCAGCTTGATACGCTCACTGTTGGACAGGCATAATGTCTTGTTGTCGTCGAGGACTGTGTTCATGTTTTCAATCCACACAGCATCCACAGGTCCATCAAAAATCACCCAGTTACGGTTGTCGCTCTCGGCTGCTTCCGTAACGCACTGCCGTACGAGCTTTGGTACGAGACCGTCAGTCCACTCGTTCGTCAACAGATTGAACTCACCATAGAGCTGTCCAGCAGAGATAGACTTGGGGTTCAGGATCAAGCGATGCACTTCCTTGTAAAACCCATCACGGTCGACGACACCGTCTTCATTCAGCTGTGTCAGTGCACGTGCGAGTACGTAACCGTTCGTCGTTTTACCACTTCCGGTCTCTCCAACAAGCATCATACCGTGTCGGACAAGCTGCGTTTCATGGACTTGAATTGCCTTCGTGATAAATGACGCCACAGGCTGCAGGTTCAGCACTTCGAGCTGCTTTTCGAGAGCCTTTTGGAGTAGGCCGTAGTCCACGAATGGAACCACAACACCAGGAAATAGATCAGCAATAATTCCCCGAAACAGTGGTAGATCTTGCTCGAGAAACTTGGGCACGTTACTATCACGCATTGCACGAATAAGTAGCAGGTCTTCATGCATCTCCGGTTCCTTGCGCTTCAACTGACCCGCAGCTACCAAAACCGACTTCACGGCGCGCATGCCAAAATCGTAGTGGTCTTGCTTCGAAAGTTGCTCACTTGAGAGCGAATAAAGCTGCGTCATCTTGTGCGACAGAGGCAAGGCGTTCGCAAATCCTTCAGAGAAGAGGACGATCTCTGCGATCAAACGATAGTCTGGGACCATCATAGCAACAGGTCGGAACAGCGCCTTCAGATTATCCGGAAGCTCGGTTCGGCCAGCGTAGCCCGGGTTCATGGTGATGAAAACGCCGAATCCAGTGTTCAGCCGAATCATCTTGCCTTCAAACTCGAACTGGTCCACATCTGCAATAATGGCTTGCTGGATACACAGCACTTGCTGAGCAATGACGGACAGCACCTCGATATCAATGCGATTGAACTCGTCAAAGCAGGCCCACGCACCGGCTTGCGCGAGACCAGAAAAGAATCGCCCCATGATCTTATAGTCAAGACCATCTGAGCAATTAAAAACGACGCACTGCACAGCTAACGCCTTAGCGAGATCCTTCGTCGTTTCAGTTTTCCCGGTTCCAGCCGGTCCAGCCGGAGCGCCACCCAGTCGCAAGTGCAATGCACCTGTTAGGGTCATATAGCAGATATCCGTGAGGGGAGTGATAACGAGGCGAGGGGAGTTACCGAGATATTCGTAGCCGTAGATGAATCGTGTGTTTGTTTGGCGTGCAACAAAATTCTTGACATCATCCTCCCAGTAATAACGAAGCTGTCGAGTCCATTCGAAATCAGTGAGCGCGGATACTTTCGATTCGTCCAGCGATCGCACAACATCACGAGCATGGACGTCGATAGTAATGAGGGCACCCATGAGAATACGTTGAAGCTTATTCAGTGGGCCCCGAACGAGCTGCACCATACCATCGATCTGGCGCAGACTGAATTGCAAAAAGCCATTGATCGCATGTGGATCGTTTCCGCTTTCGACCTGCAGAATCGCCTGTGTAACGTTGCGTGTCCAGAATACCTGGTCGACCAAGATGACGACCTGAGCTGAATACGAGAAGAGCCAATCCTTACGATCAATCGCATCTTCGATCGGGTAGTTGGTAAGGGCCTTCACACCGTCTTCGTATAATGAACTACGCATCCCTTTCTCCACCTCAACAAGCCATGCTTCCACTGGTCCTTGCGCGGTGACGAGCGACGGGAACACAACGATCTCACCCTCACCACTCACCATGGCGTTAATCAGAAACGGAGTCGTTTTGCCGGAATTCCCGGTTGGAACACCGGAGCCTTCTTCAAATCGAATACTCTTCATAGCATCGAAGCATTTACCCAGGTGTGGTTGCACTGCCCGTGGATCCCGCGTCTGGGAGAGGATCTCCAGCAGCTCGTCATTCGAGAGGAAGTAAAAGCGGGGGAACGCCATTCGCTTGGTTTCCAGGTAGTCTTCAAGCGACTTTTGGATTTCTTCGAGGATACGATTCGACATTTTGAACTGCTCCAAGATGTCTGTACCGGTTTCGACAGAGCGAATTACACTAGGATCGATACTCGTTCGAAGCATGACGTTTTTCCAATTCTTGTCGACAAGTGCAAACTTTTGAGCCTCGACCGGAAGTTGTTTCTGAATATCTTCAGCACAGAAAATAGTCTCCAAGTACATCCAACTTCGCTGGCACTGGATCCATTCATCCAAAGTCTCAGACAAAGTCGAGAGCTTCTTGTTCCATCGGTCGACCTCGTCTTTGACACCCATAATGTACCGTGAGCCCATCATCGTCTGCAGTGTGACTTGGTTGTCCTCCAGCAATGTCAAAATCTCTTCAAGGCTTCCCAAGATGAACACGTCCTTCTGGTCACGATGGTTTAGGCAAATAAACTGCATCTGGTCCCAGCCTTGTTTGATTTTCATGAGAGAGGCCTCAATCTGGGCCTCACCGGATGCCGTGGATGATACTTCGCCAATAAGATCCTTCATCTCGAGCGCCTCATAGGCAATCAAATTCTCTAGTGTGAACATAATTCCAGGGTACCACGGTTGACGTAACGCCTTGAAGATTTTTTCCCAATGGCGATCTTTCATCGCGGGATTACCCATCTCAAGAAGGGTAGGAATCTTCAGCTTGAAATCAGCTGTGCGGTCTTTAAAGATCGCTGTGACGTCGTTGCTCAGCTTTTTATGCATGGCGTACGCGTCCTTGAATGCAACTGCTACCTCTTTCGACAGCTCCTCGGCATTGACTTCAACAAAGGGATTGGTCATGGCGTTCCGGTATGTCGTATTCCACTTATCGATGGCTGACCAGAGTGAATCAACTGTGCCGTAATACTCTTGTGTGGCTTGGAGGTTGAGGTACTTGAACGGTGTCAAATTGAATAGTATCTGGTACTCAGTGTATTGCTTGGACAGTTCATCAAGCTGCGTTAAGCGTTGCTTCACAGCCTCCAGTTCCGACTTGACGTGGCTTGGATCTTCAAACTGCTCTGGATCAATAAAGACTCCTGCTTGAAGCTGGCTATTCAACTGCAAAACCTGCTCGTCCAGGCGTTGGATATTAGCATCTAGTTGCTGCGTCATTTCGGCTAGACGGCTTTGAATGAAAGCGTCGACAGCATCCGTCTCTTCACGATAGTTTTCTTGAACTCCACGCAGATCATCCAACTGAACCATGTCTTCGGACGAGATTCGCACCCCGTATGTGCCAAGAAGCCGGTACAACTCGTCCACGACATTTGTGTTCTTTATCAACGCCTTCTGTTTTGCCTTCAGCGCCTGTACTCTTTCCACGTGACCTGCAAACTCCTTCAGGTGTTGTGGGCGTTGAAGCAACGCCTGGATCCGTTGCTTGTACTCAATAAGCTGGTTCTTACATTTAGCGCGCGCCAAATCCTTCACAAGACCTTTCATAGCGTCGAGTTTGGCTGTAGTCATGGGGATCAATGTCTGCTTGAGTTTTCGGCTCTCCACGTGGAGAATACCGATTGTTTGACCTGCGCGCATCTTCTCGAGTTCCTTCTCCCACGTACTGATTTGGAGCATGTCCGCCTTGAGCGTCGTCACGGTGTGAGAGCGCTGCGAATACTCGTCGAAATCCCAAACTTTGTCATACTCGTAAATGGGCCGCACGTTGTCAAAATTCTTCACGTACTCGGCGGCATCTGCGAAATCATTAATGATCTTCGCAACGAGCTCCTTCCGGATTTGCTGAAAGTCGATACTTGTACTTATTGTAGATCCAACGTGCGGGGCATCGACGACGACGTTGGCAACATAGGGGGCAAAAGGCCTCAAATACAACACGCGCGACACCGAGTTCACAGTCCCCACAATGTCATCCGTCATGGAAACAACGATTTGTTGAATTTGCTCACACGTTGGAGCAAAGCCAGTTGTACTGTCCTCGCCAAAGTTGATGGTCGTTTCGAACAAACCCGTCTTTCGCGGGACTTTGTTCAGCTCTACGAGAAATTCGCGACAACTTTGAGTCGCGAGAATGACGAGGCTCTCGACAGCGATATAGTCGACTAGTCGAATCAGATCCGTGATCATTGCAGCTTCTTCCGCAGCTCTCTTAAAGAGCTTTTTGCGCTGTTGCTGCTCGGACTTCACGGCTACAATTGACTTGGTTTTCTCCTGGCTACCGCCAGCACCTCCCCCCCCGCCATATGGAACATCCGACAAGAAGTCGTCTTGTGGGTCAGGAAGCTTGGTCAGGTTCTTGACATCCATACAAACTTTCTGGATGATGGCTTGCAGCTTCTCGATACAAAGCTCAAATTGCTTCGACCCTTCGGCTCGCTTGCTGGCTTGGTACTCGACAAACGCACTGCTCTCGTACGTTTTCTGCGCACGCAAGTCCAACAGCACGACGCTGAGAACCTCTTGGCTCATCACTTTCTTCACTTGCAGCAACGGCAGACAAAACGTTTCTTTCGCAAGGTATAACCTGTTCTTCAATTTCTTCCTCTGACGACAGTACAACTTGTACCTCACGTTCGCACACCAAAGCGAGAAGGATTTGCGGATCAGGTAGTGCTTGAAGAAGCGCAACGACGTCAGCACGTTGAACATCGTCGACTGTCGCATCCACTCGGCAAGTGCGATGAACTCGGACGGGCTACCCGGACTCATGTGGACCAAGCCGCTCGCAGACATGGTGAAATGCTCGTTCTCGATGTCGTCTGGGTCAACCACTTCAAGGTCATACGGGCGGAACAGCACACCCGTTTGGGCTCGGTTTAAATGAACGAATTTGATCTCGCTGTCCGATCCGTTTCGAGCGAAGAATGCAATTGCATCTTCTCCAGACTTCAGAAAGGTCGCACCGTTTGCTGCTCCAGCCTCAGCCTCAGCATCCGGCACGATGATCCGGGCCGTCCCTGTCTCTGGGTCGTAATGCTCGGCGAAAGTCGTGAGTGCATTCTCCAGATTCTGCTCGTCAGTATGGTTCGGTGGCCGAATCGAGTCGCCGTCGCCATCTTCATCCCGCTCATGTGCAGTGCTGTCGCGCTGGGCCAGCGTATCGCGCAGAAATTTTCTTGGAGACGTCTCTCGTTTCGGTTTGTCGTTTGCGCTGGGTCCAAGTCCTGACGTAGGCATAGTGACAGGAATCGAGCTTGGGGTCCCAGATTGTTGTTTCGAACGCGGGCTTCGAATGCGCGCGCGCACATCCTTTTTCACCTTTTCCGGGCTGTGGAGTGTACCAGGAAACACTGGCACCTTCTTGGGAGACGTGTACTCACCTGCATTCGTGAAGGTGAACTTGTGGGGGCCTTGCGGTGACGGCACGTTGCTGTTTGCAGAGAGGGGAGCCGCGACCGCGGGGAGTGGGCGATTCGATGCTAAGGTGGCGCCGAATCCCGTTCCGCCATCAAACTCGAAGTTGGGATCCACATTGAGCTGGAACATCGCCAATGAAGTACCCGTCTTGCTCGCCGCCGGGGACACGGGGCCGCCATCCTTGCCGTGCTGCCTCGTTACCGGCTTCTGCGGCGTCTTTCGCTTTGACCCATCCATCGACTACACGATGTGGCGGTTAATGGAGACACTATCTTCTTCGTCAAGTCGGGAGCAAAAGGTCGTAGCCGGCGTGTCTGCGTCAAGCATTCGATGGGGAGAAACTCTGAAGGATCATTTGGAGCCCAACCGGGAGAAACGGTTCACACGAAACCATGAAGGTCGTGAAGGGTCGTCGCTCCTCTTTTAGTGAACGCACCTGCTCGCGACTGCTTGGGCCTCTCCTTTCCTTTCCTCGGTGGCCGGATCTACAGTAGCAGCACACATGGACACTGACTGACCCGCACAGAGACTCCCTTCCGGAAGGCACTGTGCCACCCCCCAATATGATCGTTTCGTCAATGTACATTTCGTTTGCTCCTCACTCTCAATACGCCGAAGTCTGCGCGTCCAGCTCGCCATGAAGCGCCGCGCGGGCGTCTTTCTTTTCGCGGTTGAGCCGCGCGACGAACGAGTCGCGCTTCCACCGCTGGACCATACGCGCGTCCTTGGCACGGTCGATCAGTCGGGTCTCGACTTGCTCGCGCGTCACGTGGCGCCAGTCCGTCGTCGCATCCTACCATACCAGCACAGTTATCAACACCACGGTCTCCACATCTAGACACGGCGGCATCACGACCGACCTTGGAGAACGCGCGCTCCCACTCGCGCAGTCCGATCACCATGAACCGCTTGGCCATCTCGCTGTGTTTTTAAAAGAGCCGCACGGTACGTCAGTCCCTGCCACGACCACACTTCTTGGGGGCACCAACACAACGCACCCGACCGAGTCCTCGTGGGTGTCTTCCTTGTTGAACTCGATCGCGTTCTCAAACATGAGCACCATGTCGTCGCGGTACTCGTCTGGGCTCGCGTACTGGTGGGACGTGAGCTTGGCGAACATCGTGCTGAGGTCCATGGGGCGCGTCACGACCTCAAAATACGTCGGCAGGTTCAGCGCCACGGGGTCCACGGGCTCCAGGAAGGGCCACGCGAGCGCGTGGCGCGCCAGCCGCTCGTGGAGCTTCACGCACTGCCGGTGCACGGCGTCGTCCATGGGGCCTCTGTGGAGGAGGGCGGGAAACTCTGGAGGGGCACAGGTTACACAACGCGATCGTAACCAACTGATTCTGTGTCTGAGTCTGCGTACCACAAAAAGTATACACTCCCGTATACAGACAATCACTCTGTCGCAGCCCACACAAATGTAGCCAAATATAGCGACCTCCCCTCCGACGCCGCTCAAATTTATCTTGTGTCGCTCTCGCTTTTTCGACGCCGGCGATGCGCGTTCGATGGGAGGAGACACACGGCCCACCACGTGTGATGCTATTGCTCGCGTGTGCTGTGATTGTACTGCGTGAGACTGCAGGCCTGTCGGCGTTCCTTGTTCATCAAACGAGCGATGGACGACGTGCTCGATCGATTGCTGGAGCTGAGCGAGCAGGCCACGAGCAGCGCCGACGCCGCCGAGGCGCGCCTGGAATCAGGTTTGCTGACCGAGACCCAACATCTATGGAAGACGCTTGAGACGATCACTGCCACGCAGAAAGCTGTCGAGCTGCGCTTCCACGATGCGACGTTCTCGAAGCTGCTGGCTTGCATCCAGTGCGTGATCAGAGCACCAACGACCTGGGCTACAGGAATGAGCAGCTCGCCCGGTACGACCAAGAGCGTCTTTGAGCTGGCAAATCGGGTGTTGGCCAAGGTCGCGTGTCGTGGCGAGGACGAGCGCGATGCCATTTTACGGGAGGGCTATGCCTCGGTGCTTGTGCAGTCCATGTTACGGAGCGCGACACGACGACTTTCCAGTAGCGAGACTGTCAGCCTTCTTCACGTATTGCAAACACTCGCCTTCGACGCACCTCATCGATTAGACTTGATCAAGTGTGACACGGTACCCGCAGTGTTAGAAGCCATGCGAAGCTTCCCGAGTGAACTCACCGTGCAGGTGTTCGGCTGCAAATTCCTCCAGTTCATGGCGTACGAAGAATCAGCGAAAGACCTAATCATTAAGCTCGATGGCATCGAGATCGTGCTCCAAGCACTCGACTCCTTTGCACTCGACGTTCAACTTGCAACAAGTGCCTCGGACATCCTTTACTTTCTCAGTCTTGACTTGGAGAATACATTCGCCTCAGACGAATCCAGATTCATCGCTACCGCACAGGATATCATGAGTCACGTCATTCGTCTAATGCGCGCACACCGCCAGATCCAGCCAGTTCAAGTTCACGGCATCGCCATTCTGCTCACGTTTGCTGGCTCACACGCATCCTCACGGCTCTATCTCAGCGGCCAAGACACGTCGTCCTCGCTGTGGGAAATCGCAACGGGAACGGCTGTCATGAGCGACGACACGATGGCCGATACAATAGACTTACTCGAGCTGATTCTCGAATCCTCGGAATGTTATGAGCAGCTGCAATCCAGTGTGAGTGTCGGCCCCGCATCACGTGGGACGAGTGCCCAGATGTGTACACTTCACTGCCTATCTACACTGGTATCATGCCTCAACAGCAAGGCTAGTAGAGCCCAGTTTGCTTCGAAAGCACGGGCTATCAACTTTGTGGCTGATCGACTTCAGTCGCTTATCGACATTGCACAAGCAAAACCGTCACAACCGCCCACACAACGACTCGAGATCGATGAAGCAGAGACCGGATCATCAGCCCCGACGCACAATGGCGGGTCACTTTCCGAGTCAACGCGATCAAATTGGAGACCGTCCCGACTATTTGAACGCGGCTATTCCGTAGAAGACGACCAAGAAAGCGATGATTCTCATCGCTTTTTGGACGATAAGTCGCCGACGAAGCAAAGCATCTCTTTGGATGAATATGCCAACGAATTGCCCCGACACCATGAAGATCCATGCGATGAAGAAGATACTAAAGAACGCGTCACCGATCGATCAAATGATTTGAGGATCCAGGAGCGCAAGTTGGGGGGTAACAGTAAAAGTGACCTCTTTGATACTTCGCGTTTCGACGAAAAAGACGAGCGTCATTACAGTTCACAGCCAAAGGATTGGCGGAAAGAATATGATCATGCCCGAAAAAAGCATCGCGACCTGGAAGGAGAGTATCATCTACTGCAGCAAAACTACCAGATCCTGTTGCGTCGAGCGCAAGAGCAGTCAAAGCTGCTCAACATTCAGAATGCACGCATCAAACACCACATGGATGTGCATCAACAAGTGCTAGACCGTGTGAGAACACTCGAGACGGCACTCGCGGATGCGCAGCGCAAGCACCAAGTTGAGCGTGAGCTTCGCCTGGCTGAAGTCGCTCAGTCCGAAAAGATCTCGCTTTCTCTCCATGAAGCAATGAAAGAAATCTCGACGCTCAACAAGCAAAACTCGACGGCATCACGCGAGCTCCAACAGAAAGAGAAGCTCCGGGTCGACTACCAGCAAAAGGTTTCGGCTGTGCGTCAGCAGCAGCAAAAACTTGAGTTTGAACGCGATGATGCCGTCGTGCAAATGCTTTCGATGCGATCAGAGCAACTCGCGCTGAGCAAGAAACTCGAGGAGTCGCGTCGAGAAGCTGACGAGGCGCTGCTGATGCGTGAAGAAGATGTCGACGCGCCCAAGCTCAGTGCGTTCAGCGAGATGCTCAGTCTATCGCCGTCCGCACGCATGCGCAAAATCTCGAGCTACACACTCACGACCAAGCGCGTCGCCGCCGAAGCGAGCGAACGTCAACTTCGACACCACGAGCAGCGCAAGTCCATGTACGCCGGCTCAATCAACCGGGTCGTCCGCCCCGTTGATGCCTCGTTGATGCGGAAAGCCAGCATGTATGGTGGCCAGGTGCTCTCCGATCGGTCCAATCGATCTACAGACGTCGTGTTCATCGACGGGGATGTCCACGCGGACGACCAAGATGACGATTACACGATGGAGCCGCCTAAAGACGACGTCTCCTTGGGCTTCGGCTCGTGTCCGTTCCCACAAAGAGGACTGGACAAGTTCGAGATCGAGCGCACTCTCCGTGTGGTGTACGAAAGTTTTGACAAATCTGCAGACAATAGCGGGGTGCATCTGGCGACCATCCGTCGGTTCTTTGCCGACTGTGGTATTGTGCAGCCGCCGCTCGTTGCGGGCGACGTCGATACGATTCTCACGCGAGTGCTGAACCAAGCCCAGGAAAACCGGAAACGCGTGATGGTGCGAAAAGACTTCACGGTTTCCACGTTCCCTGGCGGCATTGGCAGCGGGAGCAGCCAGAAGCGCGCCACTGAGGCCAAACGGTTCCGCTTTTTCGACGAGGAATCGTTCTTTGAGGCCGTGACTTTGCTCGTCATGCGACGGTTCCCGCGTTTTGAGGCGAAAAAGGCGCTGGAAGTGTTCATCACTGATTACCTCCATCCGATGCAGCGCCAACAGCAGCAGCAGCAGCTTCTGCTTCAACGACGCTCGAGCTCCAGTAGCAGCACCGGTGCAGCGCCCACGGCCATGTGTATAAGTAGTGGCAGCCTGCCATCACGCAGCGGAAGCCTGACGATAGGGGGTGGCTCGTCGGGGAACACGTCGCCGACCGCAGCCTGTATTGGCATCCTGAAGTCGGTTCTGAATGGGCTCGCATTGCACATAGGCCGCGATGACGACGCCAGACTGAGCCACGAAGATCCGTTATTCCACTCCAAGCAGGACCACAGCGCCAATACGATCCTGCTTGCATCGGGCCACCACACGCGTAAGCCAAAACGCGAGGACATCGTGTACTCGATGCTCGAGATGCACGCCGTGCTCGCGCGCGAGTACAAGCCCCTCGCGACGATCTGCGAGTTCTACAGCGCGATGCACCACACGCCGCGTGAGGCCCTGCTCAAAGAGGACGGATTCGCAATGCCGTTGACGTTCGAGCTGCTGCTCTCGTTTGCGATGGACTTTGAAATCATCCCGTCCTTCATGGACCGACTCAGTCTCAAACACTTGCACTCGGAAGTGAGCGCGTACTTGAAGACCTACATGACGCTCCAAAAGAAGCTACCGCCGCCCCACGCGATGGACACGGAGATGCTCAAGAAAGTGGCGTTCAGCATGGCACTCGCGCGACTCGCGATGGAGCTGTTCAGCTCGAAGCGCGAGTACGAGACGCCCGAGAAGCAGATCACGGCGCTTTTGCAGTGGCTCGACAACTCGGTCGGACGCGAGAAGATCCAGAAGAAGGCCATGCTGCCAATTGTCATCAAGTTTTCGAGAAAGCTGTACGCAATACGAGCCTGAGAGAGGGCACTTGTATAAATACAATTGCCCTCATTATAATACACCGTGTGATGCACATCCGAACGAAGCATTACCGTGGCTATGATTCATAGCCAATGGAGCACCTAGACTGGGTGGACTTTCTAGATCACATATCAGGCTCGGAATGTTGGTGGGTTGTGAAGTGAGTCCTTCGAAAAAAACCAGTCATCCAGGGACGTCGCCCCACCGCCAGTCCAGGGTTCTGGTCCAGACTCATCACATCCCCACAACACGAGAGAAGATTTGCAGTTCCTGATTTGCATCGCAAACCCACGGAAGCGAGAGAGAGAGGGAGAGAGAGAGAGAGAGAGAGAGAGAGAGAAAGAAAGAAAGAAATAAGCGAAGAGAAACATGCTCCATGCCGCAAGCCTGGCCGTGCTGGCGCTGGCCGTGGCGATCGCGCAGCATCAAGGAGCGCACGCCGCGGTGTGGCACGTGCCCTTTGAGCGCCACACCGGTGGAAGAGTGCCACTCGAAAGCGTTGCCGATGCCCACCGGCGGCTCGCCAACACCAAGACCAAGGCAAGCGTCTGGACGCCGGATCTCCTCCGCATGGACGAACTGCCCGATGGGCGCTCGACGACCCAACGCGGTGTTGTACCCGTCGACTTTCGCGACATTCATTTGAACCTGTTTGCGGCGAAGATTTCGATCGGCACACCGCCACAGCCCGTCTCCATGGTGCTGGACATGGGCAGCTCCGACCTCGTGGTGCTGAACCACGCAGTCGGCCATCACTTGTACTACGACCACACGAAATCCACAACGTACGAGGCCAATGGCACGCAAGTGAAGCTGGACGAAGGCCAGCCGTACGAAGTAGATGGGTTTGTGTCAAAAGACCACATTACCCTTAGCAGTGCGGACGGCGCGAGTCGAGTCGAGGTACGCGACCAACTCTTCATGGAGCTGACAGGCCCAGACAAAATGATCGGCATGTTCCCTTGGAAGATGGACGGAAGTATTGGAATCGGCCCCGGCCGTGCTAACTCAACTGGAGCGGCGTCGATCGTGCGGGCGATGGTCGATCAGAACCTTCTTGACCGCCCCGTGGTCGGCCTCAGCTTTGGAGACGTCATCACTCACACAGTCTTTGGTGGCGTGGATCCAGCGTACAACCTAGATGACTTCCACTTCATTCGTCAACAGCAGACAGACCACTGGTCAGTGCCAATAAGCGCCGTCGAGGTCAACGGCAAGCAAGTGCTTGGTGATGTCGGTCGCGCTCTGATCTCGAACGTTGACCTCGTGTTCGGTCCCGCGGATGAGGTTGATGCGCTTGCCGACGCAGTCGGGGCCGAGAACTACGCGCTGCCGTGCGACGGGCCCGGCCCGAATATCATCTTCCAGTTGGGTGACGGTTTCCAAGCCACTCTGACGAAGAAAGACTACGCGATCCCGCAGGACCAAGGGTGGTGTATGTTCGCGATCTTCCCTAGCCCAAATCCGCAATGGCTTCTGGGGCTGCCAGTCCTTCACAACGTGTACACGGTGCTCGACTTCGGAGCGTCCGAGAGCACCCAACGCATCGGTTTTGCCCCTGTCAAGCCCTAGGAGATGGGAGGTGGCCGTGAAGGAGCGCGAGCGATTCCGAGTGAAGTTCCGGTTGATTATGATGAGCATGTCGAGGAATTATTGTGAACACGCTTCTGATACTGTAAAACTGCTACTCAACCCTTCCGTTCCTAATGGCAGGTTTTCCGTCATTAATTACTCGAATCCTGGCCCTTCGTTCGAGTGCTTGAGCGTGGCAAAACCGATGCGTTGCACGCCGCCCACTTGGCCCTCGTCAAGCACCGTGTACACGTTGCGAAGCAAGCCTAGTCCGAACACCCACGGTTCGCCTGTCGTAGGAGGCTCAATCGGACCATACTTGTACCCACTCAGCATAAAAAAGCACGTGCCGTCCGGGCTGGGCGGGTATGTGTACTGCGTCTTGGTCAGCGTGATGACCTTGGAGCTATCGCCGAGATGCAGTTGCAGATCCGGGCCATCGCCTTCACAGGGTAGTCGGTTTGTATCGTCGGCACCCACTTCGTCGGCCAGCTTGTCGATCTCGTCGTCAGGGCCGGTAATGCCATTGAAATAGTCGACAATGATCGCACGACCGCCATGGCCGACGATGCGGGACCCATTCACCGTGATTGCCGCGAGCGGCACCGTCCAGAAGGACCCTTCCGTGGACGCGTCCTGCTCAAAGTAAGTGACGGCAGTCTCATCACAGTGTGTGGACTCCACACCACCGAAAGTGGCGTGCATGGTCGTGTCATCGAAGCGGAGACCGACGACAGGGTTTTCGAGTAGACCTTGCGTGACCATGGAGTGCACGATCGACGGCACACCGGTCGACGTGGCTCGGCGCGGGCCAAGCCCGATCATGCCGCCGACTTTCGGAGGCAGAGCACCGATCAGTTCGTCGGGACCCTCGAGTTCCATGAGCAGCTGGTCTTCCACAACGATGCGGTCATTACCATCGTCTCGACCACGTGATCCGTCGAGCACGACACGGTCGCGGGACGTAAACCCTGTGAACGCGTCGTCTCGGTCGATGGCCAGCTCAACACGCGTGCCGTTTGCAAGGTACGTCGACGACTTGGCGTGATCATAAAATGCGCGGGGCTCGACCTTGTGGTTGAGAACAACGAAGTCGGACACAGTGATGCTCGCCAGGAGAACCACAGGTTGAGGAGGGGTCCCCACGGAGACCGTGCCTGCAAAGTGACCTTCTTGAAATTCACGGAAAACAACAGAAATGGGAGGATTCAGTGGTGCGGCGACGGCAAACGGCGACGCGTCCCACACGGTTGAGTGGCGAGTGGAAGCGCCGACCAACGACGCAGCGAAAGCTGCTGCTGCAGTAAAGGTCGTGGCGCGTAGCATAGCGCTTAAGGGAACTTTTGGGCGGCAGTTTCCGAATGCCAAGCCTCGAGCCCTTGGCGGAGTCCACATCTCGCCGCCGGGAATGGGGAAACTCTCGAGGGGGCAACATTCCATTGCTGGAATGTTGGTGGCTGGATCGGTGCCCGCCGGGCAGTTGCGTCACAGCTTCGTCATCCACAATCCATTTTCGGCAAGGGGTTGGCCTTATGGGTTGTGGATGATGAAAAAGTGGAAAACGCTTGCGAAAGCCTTGGAGATGCACAAACCGTACGTCGCGGCGCCGGTGGGAAAAGATGAATTCTTTGCGGTGAAAAGATGAATTCTGTGCAGGTCAACCAAATGATGCGTTGTACTAAAGTCTTTCTCTGGGTATTCTAGCAATAGCACGTGCATTTTCAATTAAGAAGTCTTTCGTTGGATATTCCATTGGTCACCACCGTTGATCAACCAGGCTCCAAGCGAGGCTACTGATCTCAGTTGTGATGGATTGGAGCAACGCCAATGCGTTCATGGCCGTCTGCATTGCCGTAGTCGAGTACAGCGTACACGCTTTGCAGGAATGGCAGCCCGAGGATCCAGCTATCAACGTCAAAGCCTCGGAACATGAACCAACAGACGTTGGGCTGGATCTCCTTGGCGTACTCCTTCTTGGTCAGCCTAATCTCTAGACCATCGTCGAGGCGGAATACGATGTCCCGGCTGGCACCTTTGCAAGGAATCACACCCGTCTTGTCGGCTCCGACGGCGGCGGCAAGCAGCTTGACTGCGTTGATTGGCCCGGCGACGAATGGCGCGAAGTCCCAGAACACACCGCCCACAGCTCCTTCGATTGCTACTCTGCCCTTCACAAGAACTTCTCGGATCGGCACGCTCCATCGCCCGGCTCGCTGACCGCCGTAGTAGTGGAACGCGCTGCGTGAGTACTTTGGATCTGTCCCACCAAACAGTATGTGCGCTTCGCTCTCGCTGTAGCTGACTCCAATCTCTGGGCGCTCGAGGAGGCCTTGGTCGATCATCTCGCGCACCAACGATGGTGTACCTGTCGTGTTGGCTCGGCCGGGGGCGATCCCGATATCTCCATCGTCGCCACGCGGGAATGACTGGAGCACGCTGTCCGGACTCGCCATCTCCACCAACATGTGGTCGCGCACCTCCAAACGGTCGTCCCCGCTCGGGTCGCCGATCGTCACGTGGTCTTGCGATACAAAGCCCTGGATTTCGTACGGCGTGTCTTCGTTGAGACGCACGCGCGTCCCGTTGGCCTGGTACGCAGACGATAGCGTGTGGTCATAGTACGCGTGGCCAGGTACCGCGTGGTTGAGCACGAGCGTGTCGGACGCCAACCAATTGAGTGACAGGGACACTTGCTGCGGCGGCGTGCCCAGCGACACGGTTGCCGCAAAGAGCAAGCCATCATCGAGCAGATGGAAGTCGATGGGCACGGACGAACGCGTTGTAGCGACCCCCACGTCTGCCCCGGGGAACGTCGGTGTCCACACAGAGGAAGACGGCGCTGGGTCCGTTGCGAAGAGCTGCGCCGTTGCTCTCATGGCCTGGCCACCACGCGACGTAGGCCGGCGTTCCAGCGGCACGCGCCATGGTAAAGCGGCGACGCTCGAGAGTCCGCTCGCGAGAGCGGCAAACACGAGCGCAGCAGACACGTGACCCACGCGGACCATCGGTATATCAGTGGGAAGGTGGTCTTGGAGGGGAACCGAATGGCCGAATGAGAGAGTGCTCTCGCTGGTACGCACACTGCATCCTCACGAAGAGCAGCCTCTCGTGAAGAGAGTCTCGCTTTGCTTCAAATGGTGATGGGTGCCTGTTCAGCCCCTTGGTGCCATCATTCCGGTCTTGATTACCTCCATTTCAAAGAGTGGTGGCCGTGGGATCCAAAGTCTTGGCGCCATTTTTCTACACCTTCTATTTTTCCCCCCGAAGATTTGACGCTGGCGACCACCATTCCTGACCCTGATATGTGATCCGGACAGTCCATCGCTCCTGCGTTTCGACGCAGAAAGCTTGACGATGGCGGAAGATCAATTCATGCAGAATACCGTATGTATTGATCCCCTTCGGCGTTTCGAATCAAGTCTGTTGAATGCGTTCACCTGAGGAGACCCTCAGCCGGACGCCCTCAACGAGTCCTACCTTGGGGCAGCGGTGGATCCCCCTCCGAGGGATCCTTCAGAGTAGACCCAACTTCTCTGCCTTTCCTCGTGCCTTAAACCCTATGTAACCACCAAGCAAACCATCCATTCGTCTGTGGTCTTAGTTGCGCTTGAGCTTGGCGAATCCGATACGTTCATGGCCTTCGGCGTCGCCGAGCTCCAGTACAGTGTATACACTCTGCAGGAACGGAAGCCCGAGCATCCATTGATCGACCCCGACGGTCACAAACATGAACTTGCACACACCGGGGCGTACTTCAGGCGCGTAGTCCTCTTTGGTCAATGAGATGTTGAGCCCCGGACCCAGCTGTAGCACAATGTCGGGGCCGGTTCCGTCGCACGGCAGCTCATCGTTTTTCACACCGACGGCTTGGCCAATTGCCTCGATGGCGCTCTTGGGTCCGATAATAAATGGCCAGTAGCACAACATCACATTTCCGACGTTGCCCACGAGCTGCTTGTCCTCGACAGAGATACCACGGATCGGCGCCGACCACAACATCGAGTCGAGACTGAAGTAGTGGACATCACTCCGTTCGTATGCGGCGTCGATGCCCCCAAAGAGTGCGTGTGCATCGTGCTTGTCGAAGCTGACGCCGATTTCTGGGCGGTCAAGAAGGCCCTGGTCGACCATCGCGCGAGCGAGCGATGGCGCGCCTGTCGTCGGGGAACGGCCTAGACCCAGGCCGACTTCCCCACTAAAATGGGGGCCCAGGAACTCAAAGGTCTTGACGGGCCCTACAATTTCGATCAACGTCTGGCCACGAACGTCGATGCGGTCGCTCGTGTCAGGGGCCCCGACGGACACGTGGTCATTCGACAAGAAGCCGTCCAGTTCAACCGGTGTGCCCTGGTCAAGAGCCACGTCCGTACCGTTGGGCTGGTACGTCGACGACTTGGTGTGGTCGTAGAACTTGCGGCCACCAATCGCGTGGTTGAGCACGAGCGCGTCATTGCTCTGGATGTTGAGCAAGACCGACGCGGGCTGGGGCGGCGAGCCAAAGTAGAACGTCGCGCTAAAGCCGTCCTCGACGGAAACGTTGAGTGGCACGGGCGCGCGGTCGATGGGCGGGAACGCCGGTTCCCACACAGCCGAGCGCTGGTCCCGCGTGGCCATTTCACGCGCGACGTGGCGCTCGAGTGGCACGCGCCACGCGGCGGCGTCGACGGCTGCGTGGTCGTGTGAGACCACGGCGAACGCGAAGGCGACGAGCAGGGCTCCACGGAGCATGTTGGTGTTCAGTGACCACTTCGCGACTTGAAGTGATGGAGCGTTTGGAAAAGTGAGGTCCAAGAAAAGTGAGGTCCAAGGAATGCCAAGGCGATGAAGACTTTCTGTTGAATCACTTGAAATGACGACCACCATTCCTGACTGACACGTACCGTGTATCTCAGAAATCTCAGACCAAATTTGAACGCGTCCCCCAGATCATGATTCGCGTTGGAGCTTGTCGACCACCACTCACGGTTCAACCGGAGGCGTCTGCCACATGATCCAATATCCGCGCATTGCCTTTCTCACACGCTTGCTCGCGCCTGGCGTTTGGTCTCGTACGCGGCCAAGGGAAAGTACGTGGTCAGTGCACCCGCGTTACAGTCGAGGAGGCTTGGCTTTGGGACCGTGGCGTTCGTGCACAGCGGCGTCCCACGCGCAGACACGAGCGTCGTAGACGAGTTGTAGAGCGTTGCAAACCACGGTGGGATCTCTTGGATCTTCGTGTCAATGAGCTGCACAGCCACTGGGGAGGCCTTGGCGGAGCCTGTGGCGGACGGGGGCGTTGTCGGGAGGGCCACAATTGGATTTGCATTCAACCAGAGAGTGGTGGACGCGGCTGAACTGACAAACAATTCGCTTGGGACCGACGAGATGTTGTTGGCGGCGAGTGATAGCGTCTGCGTGGCTGTCTTGGTCAGCAGCGCATCGGGGAACTCCCGCAACGACGTCATCTCGATCGAGATGACAAACATCCTGGTTGGCCACTTGGTGTGGATGATTGTCGTGTCTGCATCTTTGGCCGTGAGCCGCTCCAGGTCGCCGCCAGCGATTACCATCACACACAGCGACGGCGGGAATCGCGACGATAAAAGTCCGGTCGGAAGGCCCTGTTGGACATTCGAGACGCGTACGAGGAAGACGCCCGTGAGCACCGGGTGGGCGTCCTTAGTGAGCGCCGCGTTGGCTTCCCACGAGGCGATTGTAGAGTTATATACCTCTAAATGGAGCAGTCGCTTGAGTTTCTGGATCGTTGGAGGCATCTCCAGCGCCGGGCAGTTTGCGATGGTCGCCGATGCTATCACACCCTCGTCAAACGCGCCCATCACGTGTCCAATATCTTCTGTGCCGCCCAAGAACCCAAGTCGCGCGCAGTCAATATCGACTACCGCGCACTGTGCCTTCCGCCTCCCCCAGGGGCGGAGTTGTAACAGGCAGTTCGAGGTCGCGTCGCGGTCGATGGTAGGCTCGGCCATGGCCTTGGTATGGAGCACCAGAATCACGAGACCGTACCCGAAGAGCACCAGGTCTACTAACTTGCCCATCCGTGAATGCCGCTTGGCGGGAACAACCGCGACCTCCGGACCGCTTTTCGGTGCCACGACGGGGTCACCTTCTCGCATGCTATGGCGCGAGCTCGTGGCTTCCACAGGAGCCGCGGCGGCTCGACTCACAACCAACTTGGGCTCGTGACGGTGGAGCAACGTTTTGAGCGTCTCAAGAGCGAGGATAAGCCCGAGCGCTGGCAGACGCGTCGTGATCACACCAGCCCACGTGTTGACGAGATTGTATTGCAACAGCGTCGACGATCGGATGAGCCACACCGCATCGAAAAAGTCGAGGGTCGCGACCTGGTATTCCCAGAGTGAAAACGTGAGGAACGGGATCGCTAGCGCACAACAGAAATCAAACACGGCGTCGACTGCGAGGCACAGCAGCCGCTTCTTGGCCTCTTGCGATTTGAACAACACCCGAATGAGTGGGGTGGACCAACAGTTGAGCACAAGAACGATAGCGACAAAGTGGAGCACCGAGTTGTTGGTGATGAGACAGCTAATGTTGTAAGCCTGCACGGTCTGCGAGATGATCTCGATGGCCTCGCGGACCTCAAAGGCGGTGTTGAAATGCTTGCCGCGTGCACCCGTCGATCGATAAAAGCGAAGCGCGTGATAGAGAACAAGCCGAGCCTTGGCAAAAACGCTGGTTTGCGCCCGTAGCTTGGCCAAATCAGCCGCATGAGGCTTCCGGATCGAAAACGGGAACCGAAACACTAGTCGGCGAAGCCAGAACGAGCTGAGCAGTACCTGGGCCGTCGCGTAGATGTGCCAAGCCATCAAAATACGGTTGGTGGTGACCAGGGTGACGCCGATTTCACGTTTGATCGAGGCCCCGAGCCCAAGCAACTGCACCGCCATCTCAGTTTTGGAGCCGAGAAGGATGTAGCTGTTGATGTATGCCTCGTGGTTATATGCAAATACGACCCCGATGTGAGCGGCGACCACGAGTGCCCACGCCAGGCGATACGCCCAACGATTGTCAAACTGCACGGTCATCGTAGAGGGAGGTGGCGTCGGCCCCTGGCGTGCCTTCGCAGGATCGGAACCAGGCATACGACCAGCTTTTGGTGCGTCCATCGGTGCGTCTGCTAGTAAGCTCCCACGTCTTCGTCGCCGCCTTCCACTCGCCCTTTCGTCCACAGAGGCAATGAGGTCCTCTTACTGCTGCAAATACTACTCCCTCGCCGCAAGGATTGCTTCGAACGACGTTGACCTTGAAATAGAGCTCGTGGGCATCATTGAGTGAGTCCGAATGGGAAACTGAAGCAAAGATAGACCTCAGAAGGTTCTATCGATCCACGATCCGTCCAACAAAGCAAATGTGAGAGTCTTACCGTGTTCCTTGTGATACATCATCGTGAAGGTCTCACAAGGGTCCATTTTAGTTTCCAATACTGTGGCTTCCCACAACTCGCGAGCTCAAGGACGATCTAAACCTCCGACGTTCGGTTCCAGCATGGAACACACGGTCAGGTGGGAGCCACTGAAGACGAGCTGTGGGATCGGTAGCGACGTTGGGACTGCGATACTCAGGCTTGATGATTCAAACTGCGTGTGCGTCGGCGCCTCCAGCAAACCGCTGGGGTCTCGTCGCGCGGTTCGATACATTGGACAAGCATAGTCCTGCAGCGGCGTCATCGATGAACGACGCGAGCTCACGTTGCTGTTCGTGCCTCCTGGCAAAAGCAGGCTGCGCACGCTCCCGCTGGTCGAGGTCGAGTCAACTGGCACTTGACGTGTAGACACGAGGCAGGCTGTTGAGATCTCCACGATCACAGGCGTTCCATCGTCCCGAACCTCACCGGAGGCTTGCTGAGGTGTCCTTGGAGCGGTCTGTGCTGACCGTTTTCGCTGGTCAAAAGTAGCTGCGGACTGCTGGGACACGCCAACCGAAGTGATATCTAACTGAAGGTGGCCGTGGAGTCTCCACCCCGATATGTACAGAACATCGTCGCGGACCGGAAGTTGAGATTGCGGTTTGTCTTCAAAGATGCGAGCTACTCGGATACAGTGCCGAGCTCCGTCACAATGCATATCTCCGACCAGATTTCGCACGAAATGCTGGTGGATGACTTCGAACACACACTATTCATCATCAAGAATGTTTCTATGTGAATCCTTTGCACAAAAGCGATGACACACAGTAGCTGAGCGCACCTCGATAGAACAATGAAACTTGTCGATCGCTAGGCGATTCGGCACACCCAGTTCGAGCCACGATTGAAAGAACCGCAGCCTCTCAAGTACAGTAAGCTGGAAGTCTTCAAGCGCAATGGACCTAGAATTGCGGAGCTCCCCTCGATGTCTGTCACCACCTTCCATATGCATCAAAAGTCGAAGCCACGGCAAAGGGGTTTCCCCCCGCATCACACAACCAAAGTCCATGCTAGCACTTGGACTCGGTGGCTCGCAAGCGTTTGCTACCTACTCACCCGAGTACGAGGTTAGATCCCACCATCGAAATGTCCATTGCACGAAAAAAATGAACGCACCATCTGGAGATAACGGATTGACTTCACCAGACTGGATTGCACGACCCGTAGCCATTCAATCTCGTGTCGCACGAGTTGGTTCAGTGGGCGCTTGTACTCTCGTGGAAACTTCTCTGCTACTACGTTTGGATTGAGATCGTACGCTTCCAAGTCAGCCGCGAATCGCGATAGCGTGTCCATCGCCCATGCCGTCGCCTGGAGCACCTGAGAACTCGTAGAAGGCGGTGATGATGTTTTGGGCCGCCCACCACCTCGCGAAGGCGTGGATTGGGCGACCGCTGGCTGCGACAAAGCTGGTTTGAGCAGTCCACGTGATTCCAGCACACAGCGTAAACCTTTCACCGCCTTGTGCACGCGCCGATCAAGCACTGTCCGGTGAGATTGATCTGCAAGAGAACCGATCGCGTTCCATATCCTCTCAGTGTAATCCGTGAAGGAGACTGCTTGGGAGCCGTCCAGATCGTTCAGGATACGCACAATATTGGCGACCTCCGGCATGGTCCGGCTCGCGGCATCCATAGCAAGTGAATCAAAGCTGATCTCTTTTCCCAACACTAGATCCACACACCAGAGTAAAAGTACCCGCTCGCTCAATGCGTGTAGCCCAGCTGTGTAGGTATTAAGTGTGAGCGTACGTATGTGCTCGTACATGTTTGTCTCGGGCTGCTGTCTTGGATTCAAGGCCGATGCGAGTGTCGGAATTATCGAAAGCATGGCATCATCGCCAAACTCGAAACCTCGCAGCTTCCACGGTGCGTGGGTAAGCAGACTACGGCAGCTCACGAGCGCGTGGAAGACACCAACACGTACTAGTAGGCCAGTCGCTCGTACCGAGCCTTCAGCTCCGGTCGTATTCTTCGTGGGCACTGGCCGTAACGGAAAACGAAGTAAATGCGTTTCGAGAAGCCCAAAACTGTGTCGCAAGGCATCGCTGAACCTCGAGGGATTTGTTTTCACAAGCCGAATGGTAACAATTCCAGAACCGCAGAGATCGCCATAACGTGGGTTCAACATTGAGATCCACAAGCGGAAATCAGGATGCGGATCGCGACCTTGGATCGTTGAGAGCACACGTGTAACGACAGCAAGCCTTTCCGGATGCGAATCAATATGAGGTAGAACGACCCAGTGACCCTTTTGGAGGGATAGGAGTAGGCTTTTCTCGAACGCCTCGTCCGTCAACAATTCCTGGGTGGAAAGGTCGACAGTGACCCTCGCTTGGGTGGCAGCATTGCTCACTTCGCGCACAAAGTCGGTCTCTGGCCGTGAGGACACCAAGATAGGGTTTTTTGCGGTCGAATAGATTTTCCACAAATCTAACATGGTATGCGGATGTAGCCACGTGCGTCCCATTGGTCGATTGTGTAGGTCATTCGTCACTGGCTTCGGCAAGGTGTCGATGACTGGGATATTCGCTTCCAACGAGGATAAAGAGGATCCAGGAAGTGGTGCTGGCTGACAGATCCAATCCAGCTCTTGCGTAGCTGCATTTTCGATTTCGTGGACAAGGAGCCGCTTTTTCAGAGCGGCTATACAGCACAAACGTGACGGCAGATCGACATCAAGATTCGGGGACCATTCGTGAGTACTCTCTGTGAGTAATTGATCAAGTGCGAGCGCGTCCTTCCATGCATCTTTTCCCCCTTGGAGCTGCTGATGCATGGTCATCAGATCTCTAAGCGAAGGCAACTTCTCCGCCAAAAAGCAAAGCGCACGCCATTTGTGGATTGAGATCACGTCGGATGGTCTAGCGGCGAGTAGCTTGGATGACACCCCCGCACAAAGTGTCCGCACTTGGGCTTCATCCTTACATTCGAGAAGCTGCGCTAGACGCGGAAGTATCGCCTCTAACTCTCCTGGGAGTTCGACGCCTTCTCCATCACTGTGTATTCCATCCACGATGGTTTGATCACTCAGCCTACTTTCCGGAACGAGACGCCGCCTCGCATTTACCCTCAAACTGAGTAAAAAATCGAACAACAGCGGAAAACTGGTACCAGCAAACGCGCTTCGAATACACCGGCGCAGGTTCGTCGTGAACATGCCGACCTGGTTCTCAGTGGACGATGGCTCAGCGTGCGTCACCGCGTGGGAAAGTGACTTCCATATCCACTCGATCGGGAAGGCTGGCGTTCCGTTCGACGACGGGGCGTCGTCCCTGGCAGCCAGATCGCGCCATGTGGCGACAATGTCTGTCGTTCGTTTTAGCAGCGAGCTAAAGCATGCCAGCCGAAAGTAGTGGTGCTGGATCTTCTTGTTTGACTCGAGTTTGCTACCCTCGAGTGTGTGGAGTGCGCTGCGGTTTCCGACGATCTTGAGTGCTTTGGCCGTGTCACCGTACACAGCGACGGGGTCTTCGACGCTGAAAAAATCTAGAATCTCATTCTCGATCGTCTCGATCTGCTCGTCACAAGCAATCGTGTCCATCCGCAGCGCGTGAATCTCAGTCAACGCCTGCGAGTGGGCGGCGTGGGTGTCAAGAATTGTACGAATACACTTGGATCGGATTTGCGCGGGCGAGAACTCGAAGCGAATGAGTGACACGCACGACGCAAGTGATGCCATCCATGCAGGGATCGACTCGCTCTCACTATAAACGAAGTACACGAGACAGGAGTCGCTTCCACACTCGACCACAGTCTTAGTTGTCACGGCTTTCGCCTGGCCGATCAAGGGAACTTCGAACCAGCAGCGATGATTGCCAAACAAACCGAAGCTACCACCACTTCTGGCACCAGCGGTGCTCTTCTTCTTTGGACTGGCGCTGATTCCGAGTCCAATGCTGATACTGGAGCGTCGCCGCATCATACCCACCGAAGTATCTCCCGGTGAGGCACTGGCACGACTAGCAACACTGCTCAAATCCTGGTTGACGGTGTCGAAGCGAGCTCGTCTTTTGCTATGTAGAACTGAAAGCATGTCACTTGCAAGCGTCTCATTGAAGTTCTCCACAAGGAGCGGTTTTTTCTTCTTCACACATTGCGAAAGCGTTTGCCATACCGTTTTCCGAGCCGTCGTTTCACCAGACACAACAACCACAGACGTCTTCTCCTCGTCGGCGGAGTCGCTGTTGGCCAGGTCGGTGATTTGTCGTTTCAACCACTCAGTCGCGACTTTGTGCGGGTCAATGATCACCGGGAAGAGAAAGCTGTACATTGTCAGCACGCCACTTTCTAGGCAGGTGGGTTCCTGGCATGGGAGACCGTCCACCGCCCACTTTGTAAGCGTGCGGTCATCGACAGAGAAAAACTGGTGCATTGGTCGGGGCACGTCCAGCGTCGAGTGCACGACGAAGTGCTTGTCTAACTCTTCAGACCACAGCGCACGCAACCGCATGCGCGTGTGGCGAGTCGCTGAACTAGCGTAAACCATCGTGGCCGTCGCAAGCAGCAAGTCGCCCATCGCCTGGGCACCAAACTGGGTGAAATACTCATACAGCGCCTGCCATTTGGCTTTGCAGGGCTCGAGCACTTTCCAGACCGAGGTCGCCATCTGGAGCGTCGACGAGTTGTCCTTGAGCTTGGCTTCCAACTCTTTCCGCTCTTGTTCCGACACGTGGCGCATCGTGCTCGCATTTGAAGTCGTCGATGCCTGGGTTTGCATCTCAAGTTGGCGCGTCCGCATCTGCGTGACCGCCACCTCGTATGCATTTCGCTCCTGGCAGAGCTGGGCGTACTTTGGTGCTGCGAGCAGTGAGTCACGTGCGTAGAGCGTGCATGCCTGGACCCACTCACACAAAAGCACTGCGAGCTCATGGATCGTTGAAAACAACTGGGTGTCAAACTCGGGTGCCGTGCAGATCAGGAGCGTGCGCGCCACAATACTCTCCGCCATCCGCTCGCGCACATCAAAATCCACGAGCTCGCGCCAAAATGCATCTGATTGCATGCGCTGCGTGACAGAACCCCAGTAGTCCATGACAATCTCGTCAGGATCGAGTTCGTCGCGTGACTCAACCGGCTCGATGTTGAAGATCAATCCAATACACTCGGCCAGCTGGCGCAGCGACGTCGCTGGCTGCAGGATGCCCGTGAAACTTCGAATCATCGCGCGACGCTGGCGGTTCGCCGAAGCCTCCTTTCGCCGCACTGCGTTGCCTTCGTCCTTCTCTTCACTTTCATCTCCGTCGTCGTGTATAAGGGAGCCATCAGTCGAGTTTGAACCTTCCCCTTCCGTGTTTCCTCCGGTTAGCGCAAGGAATCGGGAGCCATCTTCCACTTTCTCGGCCATCGCCAGTGCAAAAGGTCTCATTTTATCCGTCTTTTCAGCAAAGACACCATGCGGGTCCCCCACCAGTGCCTCGTACTCTGCCTCAACCTGGTTTAGTCGAACACGCTGTGATTCAACTTGAGCCGTCTCCATCTCAAGCGAGTGGTGCACTTTTGTCGCTGCAAGTTTCTCTTTTTCTAAATTGCCCGACATCCTTCGCGTCACGGCCGTCTTCTTGGCCATCTCGGGTTGCAGCAGCTGCTGCTGTGACTGCTCGAGCGCAAGAATCTGCTCGGTGCGCTCGATGAAATCAAGACCGGCAGCATATTTTGCCTTGCCTGCGTCGACTTCACGTTGGAGACGAGGAAAATGGGCGAGAAATAGCGATATGTGCTCGATGAGCATGCTTGGCTCCATTTGAATGAGCGGGCACGGGCGGTCAGCCAGTGGAGTTGCCACCTTTGGTAAACCACCTGCCGCTTTATCTTCGGTTGACCCGGGCTCACCACTTGTACGAGGCCTTCGTTTCTCTTCATCCTCAAGTTTATCGCCACGAGCCCATACGGGCCATGATCCACGCGTCCGAAGGTACAGTTGAACGGCGACCTGTGAGAGCTGCATGAGCCGATCGCGTTCGCTCGCAAACGATGCCGCAAAGCACTTTTGTGCGATCACGTGAAGCGATTCTTCGGGCCAATCAAAGACGTAGTTGATTGTACAAGCCTTCTGGATAAACGGATATTGCCACATTAGTTGTGCCAGCTTTTGGGTCGGTGACGGTAGAGCTGGCTGCGTCGCATGGGTTTCCGGAGGTAAAGAGAAAATGAGCACGATCTGGAGTTTACGACGCACCAACTCGAAGAAGAAATCAACGATTGAGCTTTTGGAGTGCATCGCCACCGATGACGACTCGGTGGTGGTGTTAGCGGGCATCTCCATATCCCTTCGACGATCTCGATCCGCCTCATTGCGGAGCGTTTGTAAGATGGACTCGTCAAAGTCGGCGTACGATATGATATCGGAGAGCAGCTTGCCCCCGCTGAAGAACCTATCCAAAACCGCATACATCGTCAGGTCGTCGAGCCACATGTCTTTGACCATTAACACGAGGCGGTCATCGTGCGCTTGTCGCACACATTGCAACAGCGCAGCCTTCAGTGCCCTTTTCCATGCGCTGTTATCACTTGTTTGGCCTTTCGGCACACAATACGCCATCGTGCTTTTGTGACAAATGAATGCGGCCAACCGTGTCAATGTTTCCATCTTGCTTCCTCGGAGGCCGATGAGCAGCATGTGCTGATCGTCGTTCATCCTCAATACGCGCGTGAGCCGTAAGATGTGACGAATGGCATGGGTACAGAGCACGAATGACAAAGATTCCGTTGTCACATTGGCTCGATACATGCCCATCATCGAGCGCTCAATTGACAACTCGACTTTTTGCAGTTCATGGACTTCGCGGTACCCATCGATCATCCCGGCGCCGCTACTTTCACCTATAAACGAAAAGTGCAGCTGGTCTCTCATCCAGTTGACCTGTGCGTGGCTTTTCGGATTGCTCGAGCCACTGGACAGAGTCTGCGAGTCACCTTGCATGGTTGTCGCGAGCAACCCATCCGGCGCAAAGTTGAATGTGCTCACCACGGAATCCTGGAGGACGTTGTAGAACAGTTGGACGTCGTTTTCATCGCTCAGCCGATCTCCGAATACTCTTGCAGACTCATGACACCAAAGCTTCGCGATTAAGGGCTTCTCCGCCAATGAAATAGACTGCTTGCCGTCGCAGCACACGTGCTGCAAGACAGTGAATATATCTCTCATGTGGAACCGGTAATGGGCCTTCATTGGCTCGAACGCGGTTTGCGCAGCGAAGCCCTTGTTGCCCTGCCCAATGGAAACGCCGTGTAGATGGTGCGGACTTGAGAATGTCCATTGATCACTAGAGAGAACGCGGAATAGTTTGACAGTCGCTTTGATCAGCGTTGCAATGAGCTGACTCGTTTCCTGCGTCCCAGAAGACAACCCCATCGACTCTGACGGTAGCGCACTCGTTGCCGCGTCTCGTTCAATGCTGCTAACGGTTCTCGATGCCACAAAGGCCGCGCAGATACTTGACAACTCTACGTCAGATGGAGGAGGCAAGGCGATGGGAACGAATCTTGTGATGAGTCGAAGTAGATCGCGACTCACGGGTCGGCCTCCGTCAAGGCAAAGCGCTCCAGAGAGAACCAGCTTCCGCCCACAGTCCATGATCGTGTTTGCCGTCGGGTGTACAATTTGGTTCCGCTCGGTGATCCCACGCAACAATTCCAGTGTGTTTTCGGATGATGCATCTGCTGGAAGACACTGAAGGTCATCCACAAAGATGACAGTTGCTGTGTACACATCATAGCCAGGCCGGCTTTCCTCCACACTCGATATAGACTCCTTTCGGGACTCAAGCAGCTCAAACTTCATACGCCGGTGTTGTTGCACTCGTTTTCGCTCAATGAAGGCCTCCAATTGCTCGAGAATGCTCCGCGGTGAGACCGATGTCCCCGAGTAGACGTACTCGTTCGGAACGGGCACTTCGTCGAGCCCTTCCTTCATCCCACCTGTAGCGCTTGTTGCTGACGCATTGCTCCGTTGGATTTCGGCTATGATCGAATGGAGATCGAGCCACACTCGACCACAAGTCGATTTACCTGTGTCTTGTGGTCCAACAAAGAGCGCCGGGTAACCGGACGCCATCAACTGATGCATGAAGTAGACGCCAGCGGCCATGGTTGGCGTCCGCACAAACAGGCGGTCGCCACGGCCGCTACCCATGGAGCTCGAGCGTTGAGGCTGCTCTTGGATAGCACCGCTTTCCGGCAGGGAAGCTTGAACAGACTGTCGTCTGACATTTCCACCTATAACAGACAAAGTGTCCGAGCCGAACTGACATTGATCAGCAAGCCAGACATCGTAGAACTCGGGCCAGCGCATCCACTTGGATCCGAGCTCAACTGAGAACCCAAAGTGATAGAGCGTCTCTTTGTTCACAGATGCTGGACTCCCCACTGCTCCGACCAGATCAAGCCGGCGCTGCGTGCCACTAGCACTGGATAGTCCAGCAGCAGCCGAGCCCATTGTGCCACTCGGAAAGAAGAGGACGAGTACTCTCTTCAATGACGAGTCCGCACTGCGTGGCCCGCTGATGATCCACTGTCTTAGGAAGGCGTGGAACTTCTGCCGCTCACTCACGTCACTGGTATGACCAATTCCCCACAACAGCGCCTGGAGAAAGTAGCAGTGAAATGCAGTCTTGCGTTGCTTACCACTCACCATGGTACTAAGTTTCGGCCATGATTGGAATAGTAGACTATGCAGCAAAGCCAAAAACGACTGGATGCGCCACCGCAAGAGCAACGGCGCAGCACTAACGGACTGCAGGTACAACGCATCCGCAAACTCAGACATCACAAAGTCGAGACTCGCATCGACAGTTTCATCGAGAAGCGCATCCAGCAAGCTGAACAGCTCGTCTTGTAACGCTGCAAACGTCGTTTGGTGCCGTCGCTTCCACAAACTGTACAGAGTCCTCCAGTCTCCTCGAGCGCTCGGTTTTCCTGCCGTTTTTGCTGCTAGTGCGTCATTTGTTGATACGGCAGTATGTACTACACCAACTTTCGCTATGAACGCTGGTGTCACATCTTTCAAGGTTGTCGTCTCCATCACGAGCCGCATTCCGTGGGCCATCGAAATGCGCTTTCCTCGAGCTGGGAGAACGAGTCCTGGTAGACGGGAGTGAGCGATAGGTACTCGCTCAGCCTCACCATTCACAGTATTGTCTTGCTCCGTCACTTGCAGCATTTGATCGGCCCACGTCTCGCTGATTTCTCCGTCCAATACGACCCATGTGTCTTGTTTGTCCAGGACAGCCTTCGCGTCTCGAACCAAGTGTGCAATCAGAGCGTCAGACGATGCCATCATGTCACGGGTGGTGGAACCAAAAAGCTGAACGCAATCCACTCCACGCGGATAAATGGCGACTGCCCGTGTTCGGCGTAATGTGCGCACTTTATCCCCAGACGCGTGATCGGAGTTGGTCTGGGTGGATTCTGCTGTCGCCAGTGAGTCGATCTCATGGCATAACCTATCCATCGCATACACTAGCGCCTCCCATAACGCCGTCTTGCCGCTCTGGATATCACCCAGCACAACTACGCTCTGATGGCTCTGCAATGCTTGATACAATTGGATCACTTTCTGGGAAAACGCATCGCTATAGGGCACTGGAATTGGCTCGCCCGATGCCTCTCTGTTTCGAAGCACTCGTTGGATTCCTCGTTCGACCTCGAGTTCCGTGGACAAGGAATGTATGGACTCGATTGGAGCTGTCTTTCCATCGTTGGTCTGTTGCTTCGATGAGGGTGGTGGCATGAGAAAGCTTCGGCTTACTCGTAATTCACGGCCCAAAGCGTTCGCTGCGAAGTCTCTCAGTACAAAGTCGATAGACTCGAGCGAAAAAACTGGTAAAAGCGATCCTGCGAAGTCGCGAAGCGCAACGCATGCCGACTTCGTCTCCATCTTCTCGAGGTCGCGCACGAGCTCAACTGGCATTTCAGTCTCCATTGGTGTCCCAGCCGTCGATAGCGTGCTTGGTATTGATACCGACGGCCAGCCGTGAGCGGAGCACAGTAATTGCCTTTCGTGAGAACACAGGTCAGCCATATGCTTCGTAATTCCATACAAACCGCGTATGTTGGAAGCCTTGACTTTCAGCATAGGAGTTGTATCTATAGCTGCAGAACCTAGAAGTTCGATCTCACGGGTGATAACTCCCACCACAGCATTGATGAGCTTAGCGAGGATCTTGACGTGTAGCATCTTGTTTTCGAGCAAGAAGAACTCGGTGATCAACCCGAGGTCATGCGGGCTCACTTCTACAGGATAGAAGGCGTGCCGTAGCTGTGCCAAATAATCGGCTTTCTGCGTGGAGATTGCTTTCACTCCACTAGACACTGTCGACACGACCACAAAGTGGAGCCCCTTCTTCACCCTTAGCTTCGTACCCAGAAGAGTGCACTGCGTGATTTTCGCTGCGCAGCAATCCATTGCCTGAGCACAGACCGCCGTAAACAGGGAAGTGAATTGGGCGTGCTGAAGATGTTGAAGAGACGTCATCATGAGCCACGCTCCACACGACACAGCACCCTTGACGAAGTTCGTGAGCGAACAAAATCGTTCGAACGCGGAGCAGTGAAGCTTGTCGGAACAATCATATTGTACGATTAACCGCCCACAGAGGCGTGTCAATGCCGAGCACGACGTCTTTTTCCCCACTGCCGCTGGGCCAGACACGCAAGAGCCACGACTGAGCGTACCGGCGTGAAGTGCAAGAGCATGGAAGCACCGAAGGGTCAGAGGCATGATGTACACGGGCGGAGTGGCGTTCCCACCATATTCAAACCCGTACGGGAGGGCTTGCAGCGACATGAACTTGACACCCAACGCAGCACTGGCATCATAATAAAATCGTGGCTGGGCGAGCCACGCGCTTGTCTCGAATTGTGTGCTAGATGTATACTTCGTGGAATCTAGCATGCCGGGGTTCATTCCCTCGTCTTCTTCTTCTGGAAAGCTGAATTCTACTTGGGGAGACTTTCCCAACTCCTCCGCGATTTGAATCGAGACATCTCTCAACTGATGCAAGAGCAAAATGACATTCGAGAGCGAAAACCGCGTACTGGTTGTTGAAGCTGCTTTGAGTTCTCGAGTAACGGCGTCCACTCGCTCGGACAGGTTTCGAGCCTCCGCGCGCCATGCCTGTCCTGCTTCAGCCGGTGTCGATTTTTTATTGTAGGTCTCACCTTGCATCGTCCACGTATGCAAAATTGTGGTGAGAAGTACTTGTTCGGGCCACAACAGGCACCACTTGCGAAACTCCTTTCTCGCAAAATCGTTAATTGCTGCCCGAGTACACGCCTGCATAATCGTCGCCATGGACGTCTCAAGTTTTAACAGCCACGACGCGAGAGGCACATCGACTGTAGCTATCGGTGTGCTAATCGGAACCTGCTCGCCGTGGGCACTCACGAACGCTGTCAGTTCCCTTTGAACCGAGGTTTGAACATGATGGATGCCAGGAAAGCAAAGTCGCAGGTATCGCCAAAGTTGAGGCGACGAGGCCGGGGTCTCTGTGTCCTTTGCTGCGCGAGTCGCCAATGCCGCGACAAGCTCGCTGTCGGACAAAAAATAGTACCGAGGGAACTGTGCGCGCCGCGTCTCGAATCCGACAGATATGTTCTTTCCAGCCCGCTCCAAGAGCTCGTGGCATTGTCGAAGATCGGAAAGTAGCACTTGATGCCGTCTCGGTGCTGCACCGTCGTCCTCATTGCCACCTCCACTCAGTTGTTTCAAATGGTAGAAATCGGAAGGTTCATAGTGAACCAGGTCGAGACAAACAGGCTGGTTCTCAACACGTCGACACACGGACCGGTGGATCGCATCGGCTTGAGCAAACAGCGTTGCCTCCTCTGCTTCGTCCTCGATTATTCCTGCGGAAAACAATGGCGCGATCCGCTTCCATAGCCGCTCGTTCGTGACCATGAGCTCGAGCACCAGGAATACATCAAGCAAAAACTGCAGCCACCGAGAAATCTCGTGAGAAAACGGCAACGCGTGCGGCAGACACTGGAGGGTCTGTAGTCGGAGTTGGTGGTCTTCTACGAGGAGCTTGATACTGCTGACACTTGACGTGGAAAGTGAACGCGGCGTATTTGTTTGCCCTCGCGGTCGAACCTGACCAGCATCATCTATAGATTTAATGTGGTCGTCGGTCGTAGACGATGCTCTCTCAGTCGCTTTGTCAAGCTTGAACTGGATCTGAACTCCGCGCCACTCGAGGCCGATCACCCTCAATGCCTCCTCAATCTGCTTTTCCCTTGTGGCATTCTCGCTTATGTCTATGATCCGTGCCAAATGGTCAAACGCACCGTTTTCAAGCAACTTGAGAAGCGTGATCGGTTCTGACGGGTCGATGTTAAGTGTGAGCAGCGTGGATATCTCTTTCAGATGCCGTTCCTGTACACATGGATTAAGAATCGCGGACACAATTTTCGCGTTCTCTCGAAAGTCACCCATTTGCTTCTTGATCAGCTCGGCTGTGATGGCTGCGGCGGCCGAGTTGAGATGTAGCTGGTTGGACACGGTGGATATCGTGGAGATCATTTGTTGTAAGGATTGGGCACCCTCGTGTGCCTGGAGTTCAAAGATGTTTGTTCGAAGCCAACGAGAATTGAGCTCGCGGAACTCGCGAGCGGTCTTCCACAACTGTTCGTACGGTTCCATCTCCTCAGCAATGTCGTCTAGTTTGCTGAAATCCGTCGGCTTCCACTGCAACTTGGCCTCCTCTTCAACGATCGACTCCATCTGACGCTTGAAACCCACGAGTGCCTCTTTCATTTTAGTGAGCTGCACAACGTACGTAGCCGCATGACGGAGGTCACCTTTCTTTGAAAAACTCCGGACCTCTCCTTCAAACTCTTCAATCTCGGCTTGGAATCGATTCCGCTTGGCAAGAAAGACGGCTTCGATCCGAGCCCGTTCGCCCACTAGCGCAGCTTCTGCGTCTTGTAGAAGCCGCTCGATGTGAGTTCGCCATCGGATTGTTTTTGCTGTCGATCCAAGGAGTTCATTCGGCACGCTGAAGACTTCTGACGTTGCTTGCGTGATACCCGCAGGTCCATCGACGTGCACTTCTTCCCGGTGGAACAACAAGAATTGCATGCGTTGCTTGACATCTTCCACCTTGGTCTGTAGTTCGTGGAGCTTGCTGGTCTTCAACAAATCTACGAATTCTTCAGCTTCAACTAGCTCGTACAAATCGAGCGGCCGCTTCGCCAGTCGCGCAGCAACATCTTTGTACTGTTGACGAAGTCGGGCATTGAAGCTTGCTGTGCCCTCCGCAAACGCGCCCAGCTGTCGATTTACCCACGAAGAAAGCGCTCTGAGAAGATCATCGTTTACACGTTGACAGCCCACTGAGAAGAGAGTCAAGTGGCGCGTAGAACGCGCCATGCCCAGGAGTGAACGGGCCACGTCTCGCACACTTCGGACGTCAGAGCGCCACTCCTCCATTTTGTCGCTGGTCAAGGACTCATCCATACCCTCAGCAGCATCTGGTAACGGAGCTGACGAAATCCTTCGATACGCTTCACCGTACGGAGTATATTCTTCTCGCAGGTGGTGAAGTTGAGCCAGGTTTTGCTCGATAATTTGCCGTATTCGTGCAGTCGTATGGACGATCTCGGTTTCTTGAGAGCTCACATTCCACAGGAACGGTGAGTAGGGTGAGCTGCTTCCGGGAGATGTGAAGAGCGGTTCGAGAGACGTTTGGAACTGCGTTTCGACACGATTCGTGTTGTGGAACAGCTGTGGTAGATTATGGAGAACACTCAAAAGCATGCTCGGGATCTCGATGAGAGGTGTTTGGAACTACAATGCATGGAAATCGAGTCAGGTAATTTTTCATGAGATCACCAGCACAAGCTCGTACCTGGACTTCGTCGTCTTGGAGGCATAACGACACCAGCAGGGCTGAGAAGTTGCTGGCACGCTGCCGCCCATCAGTGGCGACATCTCTCTCATCTCCACATCTTCCAAAGATCTCGAAGAATGCAGCGTAGGCACGAATCGATTTCAGCACAAGCGATCGGATCTGCAGGGACATTTGAACTGCCACAGCATTGAACATGTGCTTGACTCTCGCGATATCCGCATGGGTGAATGCTCCAGCCATCCATCTTGCCAGAGCCTGCTCAAACACTTGTTTTGCTCGTTGGTACCAGTGCTCCATCACATAAGCGCGCATTTGCGACGCGTGGGCAAGCTGCGTACGCTCAAACGCATGGAGATCCACTGGTTGCATAGTCTCGCTGAGTTCGCGGGGGTCCGGTAGTTTGACTAGAAGCAAGTCGGCTTCGAAGTCGTACCACATGTACTGGAGAGCACGGATTTGAGGATCGGTAAGCATAAATATTGAGCCGAGTCTCAACTTCACGCGTTTGCGTCGCCGCTTCTTGATGTGCAAGCTAGATTCGACGGCAACGCCTCGCATAGCATTCGTGTTATGCGATGATAAAGGGCGGTGCCCGCGAAGACGAGTGTAGCTCCCTGTCGCGAGCAGCTTGAGATCGCCCATGCACCCGTTGACACCTTTGCTGTCGCCCCATCGCCATCTCAGGGGTAGACTGGTATGCGATGGAGTCCCAAATGGAATATGTAGCCTTTCACGAGTCGCGGACCGTAAAAGCAAATAATCAATGATGGCTTTCTTGACGCTGACGTGGTAGTTGCTCACAAACTCGTCACGTGCTCCATCCAATACTGTCTTCATGTGACCGGAAGGTGCGGAGCTCAGATACTTGATTGCTGATGCGACAATCCGATCGACGAGATCTTGAGCTAACGGGGCAAGCCACCGCACGTCCATCAATCGATTTGAACTATTAAGGTACGCGAAATAGCGCTCTTCCGAAGCTGCTCGACGTTCAAGCACATCTGGGTTCTCATCGTCGCTGATCATGTCAAGCGAATTGTGCATCTTTGGTTCTTGTGGGTAGGGAGGATCACAAGGCATGGCTTCCTTGATAAAAGCGAGACACGGACCATCGTTGCGATAGATCTTGCTTCGTTGAGCCTGCTTGACCATGACGAGGCTCGCGGCGACCGGTGCGAAATTCGACGCGATACGATTCGATGGCTGGAGGAAGGAGAGATTCATATCGGGCTCGACGCAATACGTGCGCGAGATCGCATCAAACAGTGCAGGATATCCCTCTAGTGGGCACTCAAGGCTGGAGGAGACATCTTGTTGATGGGAACGATTGTCACCGTTCTTCAAACGCTGCGTTCGAGGTGAAACCCCAATACTGGCACCAGGAGCTCCTGGAACAAGACTACGAAGTGGCACTTTCTGCTTGTGTCGCGTTGCCGAAGACGTATCAAGCGTGAATAGATCAGCAAAATCATTCGTATGCTTGTCAACTGCCGCGTGAACTCGAATCGCCGGGGAAAAATTTGATCCAGATAGGAAACCTCTGCTGCATGCCGTGTTGGGGGACGACGGGATCATGAGGTTCCGTTTCACGACGCTCTCACCGGTGCGAACATCAAAAGGGATTTTAGACGGGGTGCTCTACGGCGGGGGCGGTCAGGATTAGCCGTTTGCTCAATAATCAGAGTCGCCACCGCCAAACTCACCGTGTGACGCGGCAACATGTGACTCTCGATGACACGGTTCGTACACGCAACGACGCCCACACCCATCTCGAACTCGACCTGGAATATGTGATGGATAGTCGTTTAAGTGTTGCGCAAGACCGTCCAACGAATCGCTCATCGTACCCGTTCGCATTGGCGCATGGCCTCGCCGAGTTTCTGCAAGACCGTTTGGAGCCAATCTTTGGCCCTCGCCACTTCGACATGCTTGCCGCAGCACGCAGCCATCTCCATGAAATTGAACGACAGCACGTCCAGTTTAGAGCTCTCGGGCATTGGCTTTCGTGGTGGTGCCAGACTGGAGCTGGAACCGGCGCGAGGCAGCGTCGCGGGCCCCGCCGGTGGGTTTTCAACGTGGAGTCCGTGTTTTTCCAGGAATGCACGGTCCGGATCTACATACCAGTCCACCAAGGTCGATTAGACTGCTACACCACCACCAACAAACGAGCGTTCTAAACGTTCATACCAAAGAACGGCATGCGGATCTTGAGCGCCTGCGTGCGCATCGAGACGGTGCCAAAGCCCGGGATCGTCGCCGGCGCCTCCATCGCGATCTAGAAGAGCCCCATGTCAGCGCCCGTAGCCCCCCCACACACCACACACATACACACACACACACACACATACACACACATCACCTGCGCCGTGACCCAGTCGCAGAGAAACTTCCACACGGCCGCGCAGTCGCTCGCCGTCATGGGCAGCGTGGCCATGAGCGCGCGGGGCGTCTTGGGCGACAGCGCACCGAGCTTTGTTGGCACGCGGACCACCGCGGCTGCGTCGCCATCGTCGTCCTGTTTCTTGGTGGCGCTCGGAGCGACCAGCGCGGGCAGCGCGTCGTATCCCTTGGCGTGGTGTTGCTGTTCCTGCGGCGAAAACGCGCGCGGGAACAGCGCCGCGAAGACCTCGCTCTCGCGCACGACGGGCCGGCGGCGCAGCGCGTCCATGGCGATCCGTCGGCGGGTAAGTCAACGTCGGAAGAGACGCCCCGTGCCGGTCGTGGAGACCGAGCTGCTTCCAGCGGCCCTTCACATCGTCGCCAATTGTTCTTTTTTCAGCGGGTTGCTTGGGGATTTCAGGGGGTCTGGTGAGGGTGCAACATGTTCCCCAACGCAAATCCGAATGTAAATTTAACCATGAGCTGGGTACCCCAGCCACACGAACAACCGAAAGTGTACTGTGGCTCTCGGTGCCACTGCTGCCTCCAGCAGTGGTATGGTAAAACTCTTTTTTGTCGTACGTTAGGTGTAGTGTGTTGCTTACATAAGGTATCCTTCGCTCTGCGCGAGTGCCTGCGCCGAACGCTTGGCGTCGCTGAACAACTCGTTGATCTCTTCAACGTCATCGACCGACACATCCGCGCGGCCCTGCGTGGCGGCGAGGATCCGCGAGGGCGTGAGCAGCTGCACGCTGTAGCGAAGAGACGTCGCGGCACCGATTTCGCCGAGCCGCTGCGTCGCCTCCTCGTTGAGCTTGATACTCTCAGCTTCAGCGCGGATCTTGATGATCTGTACCATCTCTTCGACCGAGTAAGGCATCGTGCGGATGATCAGCATGCGGTCCAGCAGATCAAGCGGCACGCCGTGCGGCGCCGAGATGTCAGTGCCCCGAATCGTACACACGCCGCGGTTCGTAGCGAACACCACAATCGGCGCGAGCGTCGACTCGAGCGCGCGGTTGAGGTACGTGAAGCACTCGATATCGAGCATGTGCACCTAAAAAAGAAAGCTTCCGGCGTCAGCATATCCTCACACGACATTCGCTCACATACAACGACAAGCAACCGACCTCATCGACAAACAGCACACCCGGCACGAGCTCCGCCACGCCTTGGTCGATGTATCGGTTGACTACTTTGTTGATCTCCGTGCGCAGCTTCTCCGTGATCTCAGTCTTCTTCGGCTTCATCATCTGTCCCATCATCGACATGATATCCTGGCCGCCCTGAGGGCGCGCGTTGGCGACGTCCAGGTCGTGGAGAGTCACGTCCTGGATCAGTTCCTTCTTCTTGTGGACGTCTCCCTTGGGCACGGGGACGTACTCCTCGGCCTCGAGATCGTACTCGGTAGCGTACGCATCCGATCGGCCGACCCGCTTGACGGAGCCATTGTTCGCTTCGATATAGATGACATCGCCGACCGAGACCTTCTCCTTCTGGAGCGACTCGTAAATGCTCGGGTCAAGACGCAGCTGCTTCGATCCCTTCGTGGTCTTGAGTCCAACGATCACGTGGGAGATCGTCTTGCCGTAGCCGCCGAGCGGGTTTTCCGTCTCCTCGGGGGTTAATTCCGTCACCTCCCCTTCGTACACTTCTTTGCTCTCCTTGATGCGGAGACCAATCGCACGGCGAAAGTTCTCCATCAAGATCTCCGTCTTCTTGACCTCCGACGAGTACACTTCCGAGCCGACCATGGGGCAGAACGGCACCTTGGGCCCGAGCTCCTGCGAGATGCCGAGCGCAAGCGCCGTCTTGCCCGTGCCCGGCGCACCGGCGAGCAGCAGCGCGCGGCCGGCCATCTTCTTGGACTTGATCAGCTCCACGACGATGCCCGCGGCCTCGCGCGCCTTCTCCTGGCCCACGAGCCCCGAGCCGATGGGCAACGCCGCACCGTCGGCGTCGAGCCCGAGCCCCTTGACGTGCGTGTGCGACGCGATGCGCTGGGTCTTGGTCGTCGACTGGACCTCTTCAATCTACTCGCAATGGAACGCACGCGTCAGCGACAGATAGGCACGAACAAGTTCCCCTAGAGGACGCACCTTCATGCTTCACGGTCGTGTGTGGTTATGTGTGTGTGTGTCGTAGAGCGTCGGCGCCTAGAGGGCCGTGGCGATGTCGCTTCGTGGAGAGGTTTCCTTTCCTTTCCACGCCCACCAACGTTCATTCATGGAAGGATACGCCCCGGTGGCACCAATACCCGTTCGTAAGAAATGGCGGAGATCGATCACGTAAAAAAGACGTAAATACGTCTTCAAGCATGTTTCTGGAACTGGAATAGTGGAAATGTCAAAGCGCGCTTCAAAAATTATATTTTTCCTCAAAAGGGTATGTACGCGTGACCCTGCCAACCTTGTTTTGGGTTGGAATTGCCAACCCATGTCTCGTGGTGTTGGAGCTCCCCAGTTTTTGCCATTCTGACAACCATGAGCGCCAAGCCCCTCTTCGGCGGCGCGCTGTCCTGCGTGATCCCCGACGGATTCGCTGACGTTAGGTACGTTGAAAGCTGAGCGGCTCCATGCGTCGCAGGCAGGCCATCGCTTCGCAACCGATAGGCGCGACGGTGCCCTCCCTCACGGCTTATTAGTTACTCGTGTTGACGCCTGTCGTGGCCTACTTCGTGCAATAACAGCACGTTCCGCCAGGTGCCGGACAACCAAGAGGTGTTTGCGAACGCGCAGACCGACCAGTGCGTGATTGTCGAGCTGCTGCAATACGAGGCGGCCGTGGGCGACGCCGAGAGCGCCAAGTTTTTCTTCAACGAGATCGCGAGCTCGAACGGCTGCGCGCCAAGCGACGTGACGCTTCTCCACAGTGAGCTCGTTCCGCCGGCCAGCGAGAACGCGCCGAAAGTCGACCGCGACCACACCACAGGCATTTTTGTCGGCGACCAGCGCGTCGCCAAGTTCAAGGAGGGCGAGAACGCCAAGAACGTCGTGCGCGTCTACGTCGGCAATGTTCGGTGCGTGTTTGGCGTGGCGACTTGGTCAAATCATGCGCTTCTGTTCATGTGGATTGACGCTTTTTTCGTATGTGTGGTGTCTAGTCTGCCTAGCGTCGAGACGGACGTCGTGATCTCCGTGTCGGTGCCGCTCCGCATCAGCGACGCCAGCAGCAGCCGCGACGCGTTCCAGTTCGAGAACAGCGCCGAGATCGGCGCCGAGATATTTAAGCAGGCGCTCAAGTCGTTCAGCGTCCACGACTGGGATCTGTTTCAGTAGGCCCGTGGCAATCGCCTGCACTCCGTGCTTTTGATACATGCCCATCAAGGTCCACATGATGAAACATTATCACATTTTGCCTGCCATCCCCACCTAGCGGGTCTCCGATACCTCCGCCATCGACCAGCCCCCTCACAATAATTGTATCATGGACACACCCAATATCTGGTTTAGCATTCAAACCCAAATCCGACTCTGGGTTTATTTGTTTTAAACCTAGCGCACCATGTACTAGGTAGGTTTAAAACCTCTCGTTCAATTGTCCCGTTGAACTTGTCCTTTCGAGCCCCAACACCATGGGCGCGCCGAGGAAGCCGCGCGCGGCCGTCCACGCCACGTCGGACCGTGAGAAAGTCCGCATCGACCACAAGCAGCGCGAGCTGCGTGGGCTCGCGACGGCGCTGCAGCGTGGCGGCGACGGCCGCGACGCGCTGTTCCGGCAGCTGCGCCGGCTCGCGTTCGCGCCCCACGGACTGGTCTCGGACGAGCTCCGCCGCGTGCTGTGGCCGGCGCTGCTGGGCGACGAGCCGCTCCGCACGGTCGCGAGGGACAGCGCCGACCACTTCACGCGCCGCAACGCGCCGCACCGCGATGACCAGCAGATCCAAAAGGACATTGACCGGTCCATGTGGCACTACGACGTCGTCGCGGGCATCCGCGAGAGCGAGCGCCGCGTCAAGCGCCGGCAACTCACGCAGATCATCAACGCCGTGCTCTGTTCCAACGACGAGATGTACTACTACCAGGTCTGTCGTCTCCAGGGGGCATTTGTATTATGTAGATCCAACCTCACCCCCAGCACGTGATTTGGATAGGGCTACCACGACGTGTGCTCCATTTTCCTGCTCGTGCTCGGCGACCAGCGCGCGTTCCGCGCCGTGGACCGCGTGAGCGAAACGTACCAGCGCGAGCCGATGCGCAAGAACTTTGAGATCGTGCTCCACGCGACGCGGTTGTTGTACCCGCTACTCGAGGCCGAGGACCCGCAACTGTTTGCCCACATCATGGCCTCCGGGGTACGTTTCGGTCATGTGCTCTGGAATCCCGGTTATTCTGACGCTTAAATTAATGGTGTAGGTCGAGCCATTCTTCGCGATGCCCTGGATGATCACGTGGTTCGCGCACCAGCTGAGCCGCCTGGCCGACGTCGCGCGCCTCTACGACGTGTTGCTGGTCTCACACCCGCTGTTCGTCTTGTACTTGAGCGCGGCCGTGGTCGTCGAGGCCCGCCATCGCGTCCTCAACACTGAGTGTGACTTCGGTACGCTCCACGGACTGCTCGCCAAGCTGCCGCAGACCATGGAGATCGAACGCGTGATCGCACGCGGGGCCGGTATCTTCCACCGATTCCCGCCTGTTGCGTTGCTTGCGACGAGCGAGTACCAAGACGAACTGAGGTACATTCCGCAAGCTGCACAATGTGTATCGTTTTCGGTTCTGCGTGTTGACCTCTTGTCTATCTTGCCCGCCACAGCTCCTCCATGTACTCGCAGTTTCCGTTCTCGTTCCACGACCGCTTCCGCTCGATCGATCAGCCGTTTCTTTCGCCGGCAGAATACGAGAAGCCGAGCGGTCCTTTGTCTGCAGTACCACCACCTCTCAAGCCGAGCGACTGGCAGGTTCGTTGCCTGCCATCGGTGCTGTGGCATCTCTATCGACTCTTACGTGTTCCCTCTTTTCCCATTCCTGTGGCAGATTTCACTGGTCGTCCGCGCCGCTGTGGTCGGAATGCTTGCCGTGTCGCTGTCGTACGTGTTCCGCCAGCAAATCCAAGACTGGTGGTTGGTCTTCTCGAGCGAGACCGTGGAAACGCGCGGCTAATACACGCCACCTAGAGTTCATGTGCCACTCTTTCTCGTCGCCTGCTCTCTTGCTCAGGGCTCTTCGTAGAACAGGTATTGCCGGCACACGGGACAGTTGGCGTCGCGGTTGAGCCACTCGAGCAGGCAGCTCAAGTGGAAGTTGGTGCGGTTCATGCCGCAGCTGCACAGCGTGCGCACCTTGGGGTTGTCGGCGCCGAACGTGTCGAGGCACATGACGCACTCGAGGTCGGCCTGCCCGGGCTCCACGACGCCCGTGGCTTTCTGGTACGAGCGCAGCACCTCCATCGCGCGGCGCTGCTCGACGGCGCTGCGCGGGTCGGCCACGGGCGGCGTCGTGCCGGTGGGCAGATCGCCCGTAGGAGAGGGAGACTGTGCGCGTAGCAGCGCCGACTTGGACGTGCGCTTGGTCATGACCGCGGGTGCGACGGCCGACAACGCACCACCGGCGCTGCCCAGCAGCGCGCCGCGCTCGTCCTCTCCATCGATGATGATGTCGATCTCGTCGCCGTCGTCGTCGCTGTCGCCGGGGTCCTGGAGCGACCGCTCGGACGCGAGCGTGGAGGCGTCGTCCGACCGCCGCCGCTCGCGCTTGAGCTTGCGCTTCCGCGGCGCCGCGCACGAGCAGAGCTGGCCCATGGGCGTGAGAGCGACGCCTCGTGGGGAAGATCCCGAGTTGGCGAGTGAACGAGCCAGAGAGAGAGAGAGAGAGAGAGAGCGGCCGAAGGACGAGGTGACTAAAGAGATACAGACGGAAAAAAAGCCACGCCCGACTTGCAGCTGCCAGGAAGAGGACCCACACGCACAGGTGGACCGACATGTGGGTACGCTCCATGTCTCCTGAGACTGTCAGTGTCGCACATGAGTGACGGGATCCACTTCTGGGAAAACGCAAACGGAGCCATGTCCTCCAAACGATCCGACATGTTTCCACGATGGGATGGCAGTACACCACTACCGCATACTACGACACAGACACATCTCAATGATTGGTGTGGGCGCCACCACGCGACCGGTGGAGGTAGTTGCCGCCTCGTCCACGGCCCCTACTGGACGGCCCCGAGGAATGGAGTGGGCGGTGGTGCGAGTGCCCACGGCTCCGCTGGTGGTGCGGGTGCGGGCTGCCCTCGCTCGACGAGTTACTGGTGTGGTGATTGGCGTGTCGGTGGTGGCTGTGATGGTGGTTGTGCTTCTGAGGAGTACTCGGTGTAGGGTGTCCATTGCTCGTGAAGTTTTCCCACTGGAGCTTCACTTCGCGCAGGTGTGCGATACACAATGCCCGGGCGCGCTCCACCATCTGCCAGCAGTCGAAGCACATGTCAATCCCAAGTTGAGTCGTACACACCCAACAGAGAACGCTGAACACCCTTACCTGTTCAGAAGTCCCTGTGATTTGAATGTACGCGTTCTCTACGTTCGGGTGCCTTGTATTCACAGCGATTCCCTTCCCCGAGTACCGAAGCTGGGCCCAGGAAATGGCCTCGATCCGTTTGAGATGAACTCCGCGCTCACCCAACAGCTTGCCGACAAAGTGGAATCGGCGTGACAACAGGGCCTACAGTTAAACGCGAACATGAGTCTCGAGGTCTTGAGATACTGACATATCGTTGCTGACTACTTACGCTGGCATCGACGATGTCGACGATTGTGACACGGTCCACAAAGTGGGTCGATGAATTCGAGCCGCTCTCGACCTCATCTTCTCCGGCAATCGCCGAGCCCACTCTTCGTAACTGTCGCCCTTGATTCTCAATGCGTTTGCCTTCTTCTTCTTTCCCTTGAAGTCTCATGCATTTGCCGATTTGCTCTAACACGCTCATCACACGCTTAGAACATGGTACTGCTTACCATTTCACCAAAAATGATGGTAATCTATCACGCACCGACACAGTAGCCTACTTCTCGCGCGTCCAAGAAAAGCTGCTCACGAATCTCTTTTGCCTTCGTGAAGCACGCGATGGCCTCATCGAAGCGGTGTTGGTCCTTGTACACTCTGGCCAAATTGATATACATTCGTGCTGTTCGAGGGCTGCCTTCGGAAAAATATCGTTCCGTGATCCTTAAAGCATCCTTGATGTTGCTTTCAGCCTCATTCCATTCTCTCTGTACGCACAAAAGCAAGTGGATGTGTGAGAGACAGAGATGCTCTGGCAAAATCAAGGACGAAGGTTCTTCTCACCAGCAATCGCTTGAAACTTCCAATGTTGCTTAGCGTCGCTGCAGTCTCGAGACTCGCATTCCCTAGTGTGCTCCTGCGAATATCGAGGGCGCGTTCAAACAATTTGCCGATTTCTCCTCGCTGCACTTGAATCTCGGCATCACTGATATGCCATTTTCTCCAGTAAGAACACCTCAACTCCTACATGCAAAATCATGCCATCGTACCTCAAGTTACTGGTTTCCAGTTTGCTGGACAGGAAGAGTGCGAGGTTGTTCAGGCTTTGAGCAACTTGAGGGTGGGTCTTACCCATGGCACTCTCACGAATCTCGAGTGAGCGACGATACATTCCTTCGATGTCCGGTTCAGCGTCGTCAACCGCATCGTCCATGGAACCAAAGTCACTGCTGTCAACGCTTGTGATGCTCTCACTGCCTGCATCTGATAGTGTATCGGTTGTGCTACTCTCCGACCTTGATAAGATCGGCCTTGCATCATTGAGGTCTCCAACACTGTCCGTCATGTGCACCTGCGGGTGAGCCGAGAGCGATTTTTTCTTGATCGGTCCACAATGACGATAGAAATTTGCGAGATTGTTTAAGCTTGTCGCGTATTCCGGGTGGTTGATTCCGAGTACACGTTTCCGCATCTCAAGACCGCCTTTGAGTAATTTTTCTGCGTGTTGGAGCAGCCAGGTATTGAATGCGAGGAATCCCCATCTCGTACTCAAGCAGATCCCCAATTGGTTTAAAACCTCTGCAACCTGAGCGTGCTCTGACCATCCCAACACCTCCCGTTGCAGGCGCAAGGCTTCTAAGTAGTTGTACTCTCCTGCAATCCAATCGGTTGCATCGCAATACGCGTAGCCGAGATCCGTCAGGAGAAGGGCTTCGAGCGCGATTAGCTCGCGGATACCGACACAAGAGCAACCACCGTTGACTTGCAATGGATTCTGCCTCTCTTCGAACGACGGAAGCTGATCCAACATACCAAGCTCACGATCATACTTGACGTCTTCGATCTCCCACAGTAGCACTGCTGGATCGTTTTCGGGACAACCACACGTACAGTGCAAAGATCTCGTTTCGCGCGAGAGCTGCAGACAGGACGTCAGTACTTGAATGCGTTGTTTGGGCTCGACACGAGTGCGGAAGATAAATCTGCTTCGAACGACGAGGTTGCTGTACAGAAGGGCATCGACGATGGAAGAGTCGCGAACATTCCGAGACGTATCCGATGTCGTGCTACAGTTGTCATCCAGATCGGGGGCCGGCTGCGCCTCGCATGTTGACTCATCTCCAGCAATACTGGAGTCATCGAAAAGCTCGCGCTGGCGGGCTGATCGTGCTTCTCGGACACGATCGATACTTTGCAATGACAGCTCGTGCGCAAGTCGCATAGCTGACTCAATGTTCGTGCGCTCCTTTTCAAAGAGCTTCAGCGTTCCTTCGAACCGGAAGGAGTGAGAAGCCTGAGCAACAATCATGCAGTAGTAGCGGACGAAGCGACGCCGCCAGGTGAGCACGAGCTCACGCCCATATGTGACTTGGAAGCGGTCCTTATCGAACTTCTCATCATCGACAACATCGTCGCTGTCAGCAGGAGGGCAGGAAAATACTTGCTCCAGTCGGCATGCTTCGTCTTCTGCAAATTGTTGAACGAGATTGTGCATGCGATACCGTTGGGTACCAGAATCGTACTCGACAAGAGACCATTGGTGAAGCTGTGATAGTGCTACCTTCGCCTGTGACACTGCATGGACGAGTTTACTCAGTCCCAAATAGAAAGCAGAGCCCAGCTAGCAATGACCACATCGTACCTTTGACTGATCTAGCCTTAATTTCCTCGGAGCTCTCGAGGTCGAGCAGATCATAACTGTCACTGGTCATCGCTCCATCATTGTCGAAACCACATCCGTCAATATTCCACAGTTCTGAGCTGAGACTTCTGATTGATTGAACTTCTCCATCACGACTCGAGGGTTTCAAACTGTTTCTTGCGTACACGGACCTCGGAAAAAAGCTCGACCCACTGCTGGACGACGAGACTCCGCTCCGAGTATCACGGATGGACGAAGTTGGTGCAGACAGCACAGCGTGCACTGCGTCGATGTCGAAACTTCCGCGAAAGAAGCCAAGAGCCATGAATGCCAATTTAAGGGGTTCATCCAAGTGGCAGAACGATGAGCGGATACAGCGATCAACAGACTCACGATGACCAACCTGATCTATCTCCCTTATGTTGTCGAATCCGCGCCCATCACGCTCGAGGTACTCAATCATCTGCTCCGGCGTGACGGTCGTTCTCGCGTTCGCTAAAGCTCTACCAACTACACGGATTGCCAACGGCAGACAACCGCATATAGTTGCGAGACGCTCAGCATGTTTAGGCAAGCAACCAGGTGCAACGAGGCATAGTAACTCCGTCTGCATGAACGAGAAGCGTTCAGATACATGCCTACCAACGCTGTGTGAATTCGAACGTACCGCGGTTCTGATTGGGAGTTGGGATAGAGATAGAGAGTACGTTGTTACGTTGGGGATGTGAGGTATTCGTCGAGATGCGAGCAGCAATCTTGTGTTTGGAGCCATCGAAATCAGCGTTCCCAAAAGCTGTTGTGTCTTCTGCTCGTCCTCATCTAGTAGCTCTTCAACCTTATCCAGAACCAAAAGAAGTCGCTTGGATCCAAATTCTGCAAAAACTTCTTCATCTGTATCTGCGGCTGGGATTCCAATCGTCTGTGCGATGGCGTAGCGCACGGTGGAGGTTTTCTGTCCTTCCATATCGACGTAAAAGACACCATCCGGAAACATGCGTCGACTATGCGCGAAATGCGCGACAGATATGATAAGTGAGCTTTTCCCGATGCCTGGAGCACCCAGGCAGGCAGTGACCGAGTTTTCGCTCAGGGACTTGACCATGAGGTACGTTTCCGAATTGCGGCCGATGAACTTTATAAACCATACAGTTGTGATTAGCGAGTATGTGGTGTACAAGTTGGAGGGGACAGCATCGTACCTGACCATGCATCGAAGGTATCGATGACTTGCACAAAGGTGTGTGGTCGACGGGTTTACCTCCCGGTACGTTCCCAAATAATACGACATCATGACACTCAGGTCGGCCATCTCCGCCGAGCAACACGAACTTGCTGGACTCGTCATGCGGAAACGGTAGATGGTGTCCTTTGCAGCAGCACTGTCTCGGATTGTGATGCGAATGGCGCGATCCCGTACGCACCCATGGACAGTCTGGCTCATGCAAGTGTCTGTCAACAGCAGTAATGCAGCGTTAGCGCTCCAGAAACGTGCATGAACACCAACCACACGAAGCACGTACGCGCAACAGCAAGCCGCTCTTCGCTGAGTCGGCAGAGTTCGGACAAAACCTTTTGCTACTTCAAACGCCGTTCGGACTGTATCACCGGAGAACAACGACAGATAGAAATGCTTCGCGAACATTGTCGCGGAGCCATCGACGACAAGGGAGTCGGAGTGTACCTATAATATCACAAACAGAAAGATTTCGCGCAGTTAGAGTTGACCACCCAAAAGTGCTCTACGGATTGTTCAAGCCGTACAGCAATGACGTGTGGGATGCCCGCGTTTAGAAAGACGGATGCGACTTTCTGGCTGTGGCATGAATTGACAAACACGAGCTGCAGATGCGGATTCTGTCGGCCCGTGCTGAGCGGCGCCGTCGATGGGGCGTTTGGTATCCGACTCGAGGCGTCGTTGAGGTGGCGCGACGAGCCGGAGAACGTGAGCTGCCGGAGCAGATCGGGCGTGATCATATGCGTGCATCCGGTGCCGTCTTCAAAGCACAGCGCCGGGTTCTGGCCGAGCCCGTGGCCCGAAAAATGGAGCACTTTACAGCGCCACGCGGTCATGAGGCTGCGCAGCGTGTCGGCGGTCGCGACGTCGAAGCGGTAGTGGATGGCCTTGTGGGACACTTCGTCGACCAGCGAGCTCACGATCGCGCGGCGCTCGGCCGCGAGGTCGAGTTTTTCCATGGGGTAGATGCGTCCCTTGCTGTCTTTGATCACGAGGGGCGCCGCGTGGAGCACGACGAGGTCCAGCACATTCGCGGCGCGCGGGTCGACCGGAGGCGGAGCAGGAGGAGGCGGAGGAGGCGCCACGGCTACCGACGGCTTGATCAGCGCCTGGATTGCGTTGTAGATCTTGACGCGGTGCCCGAACGCCGCGATGCCGATCTCGTCCTTGAGCACTTCCTTGGTCAGCTCTGGGAGCGTCTCTGTCCGTCCACACACAGCCACACGCAGGCCTCGTCAGCCACACACACACACACCCAGACGCCAAGCAGACACACGACACGAGGGGGAGTCCACTCACCGCCCGAGATCTCGTTGGCTTCGAACGCCTAGAGACAGAGAGAAAAAAGTGACAAGGTCAGCGAGATTTGGTGGGGGGTTGTTTCCACCCATCGACGGAGGAGGAGGAGGTTCGTGGCGACCGCGCGAACGCACCGGCACGTGGACGCCGAGCCCGAGCGCCTCGAGCCACGCGCTGACGTCGGCGCAGGTCCACTGCGCCCAGTCGCGCGGCGTCGCCATCCTGCTAAGTAGCGACTCAGTCAGGGGGCTTTATTACCGCCCAGCCATGTTCAACTCGGCCGCGACGAGGGAGGGGGAAAAAGGAGAGTTCCGAATCGAACAAGGGAAATCAGGGATAGATCCTAGGATAACATCCTAAATGTATGTGGTGAACATCATAGAAGGTGGGCGTATGGGTACACTCGACCACAGGAGAGATCCTGTGGCGGCGCGAAAAGCACGTCGGGGGATGCGCCGCCGCCGGGTTCCTTTCGTGCCGTCTCCACAACACGCAGACGGCCACGATGGTGATCACGCGTAATCCAGACCATCACTTGTGGTGAGGTGGGTGGAAGTGACTGGACGCTTGGTGAACGGTCGTATATCGGAATACGAGCCAATGGAAGGCGCTGCTCGTGGGAACATTCGCCATGTGGATCCCACGCCGACGCACGCACACAAAGATCCGCGCAGTATGCAATGTACTCGGCCATGACGTCGTGGTGGTGGTCGCTGTGGATGCTGCTGTTCATCGCGGCTAACGCGCGCGCCGTGTGTGCGAGCGCCCGCGCGCTACGCGACGAGCACCGCGCCGCGTGCGCTCGGGGCCAGCGCAAGCGACCGCGTGGCGACTCCCATGGGCCGGCCGGCCCGTGGCCGCGAGCGTCGGTCGTCTCCACAGCCCATGTGGCGCGCGCCAAGCGCCGGTGCATCCACCGCGAGGTCCGCGGAGTGCGGCGCCAGGGGTGCTCGTGGCACGCGTTTTCCTTCCGACCGCTGAGTCTGGTCGGTGGTACCCACGACAAGCGCGTGGCGGCGTGGCTCGCGCACCCGCTCGTCGCGAGCGCCGCCGCGAGGCTTCGCGACGGGCTCCAGAGCGCGCTCCAGGAAGTGCTCGTGTCGTGCATCTCGTTCGCGCTCTGCGCGTTCGCCGTCGTGCTGCTGCGTCGGTACAGCACGCTCGTCGTCGGTGTCAGCGTCGACCTCGGAGCATTCAGCCTCGAGGTGTAGAGTTGATGCGATCATCTAGTAGTAGCCCCAAATGCTAAACAACTGAGTGAGTGAATGAGTAAAACGTGCAAGACCAAATAGGAGGAGAAGAAGAAAAACAATAAAGCGTTTGAGTTTCATGTCGTCGGAATTCCGGAAATCCTGGTGCCGTCCATCCGCCAATCTATCGGCACATGATCATGTGCTTCCACTCCATCTCGGCGGCGCTGAACGTGCCCACGAGCGTGACGTCCTCCGACTTCATCTCGAACTCGCGCAGGAAGCGAGCCTTGGAGTACGGATGGAGCACTTTGCGCGGTGGCTTGGCCTTCTGGGAGTCGCGGCCGGTGCGGCGCAGCTGGTACAAGTGGATGCGCGTGTGGCCAAACTTGACCGTCATGTACGTCCACGGGTCACTGAGGAACGTGATGTTCATGAGCACGACCCGCGTTGGGATGTCACCGAGGATATACGCGGCGTTCGTGGTCGGGCCAAGCGCCTCACTGACCGTGGTCTCCTTGAACGAGAGCTGCGATGGCACTTGCAGCAGCGGGCGCACTTGCTCAGTGCCCAGCAGCGTCTCAAACATGTCGTTCTCCCACACGACGACGAGGCAACTCGGGTCCCAGAGGTACCCGGCTGAGTACGGCACGTCGCAACGCGACCAGCATATCGAGTTTGGCCACCATGAGCTCTCCTTGCGCTTGATCAGACAGCGCCGTACTGTGTGGACCGCGAGGAAGGTGAATATGTACACAAACGTGGTCAGCCCGACGGTCAAAATGTCCTTGTAGACACCGCCCGCGTTCATTTTCCACGAGTCCAGCGTCTCCGCGCGGATGAACATAAAGGTCGCAGACGGCTCGACCTCGTTTGACTCGAGGATACGCGCGTCCTCCATGGACGAGTCACGCAACACAAACAGCACAGCGCCGAACGAGAGCAGCGGCAGTAAGTACCCTTTCAGACCCGTGACTCCAGAGAGTGGCGTCCAGCCACCCGAGGTCTCGAAGAACACGACAACGCGGATCGCAAAGGCCGCGACCCAGACGTTGCGCATGTGGAGCGAGAGCAGGCGGATGATGTCGTCGAACGAGTTGTCAAAGAAAATCGACATCGACGCGACCTGGTCCGCGAGAATGTGGTAGTGGACGACGCCATCGATGATGTGCGCGCACGAGTAGAGGAGCACCGGCACGAAGCTCGAGTACACGACGACTTGTGGCGGCACGGCGAAGAACAGCGTGAGTGTGGTTTGGATGCGTGCAACAGTTGTGAGCGGAGTGCTGGTGCTGGATGAGGGCGTCGACCGTTTTGCGAACGGCGCGGCTTGGTAGCACCCGACTAGCAAGAGCAGCAACCGCAAGAACACATAAGTCTGTGCGCCCCAGCGCATGACCAGCGTAATGTACCGCCACTCGATCGCGTCAGTGTACAGCACGCGTCCGGCATAACGCACATCGTGGATCTCCACAGTCGTGCACACTTTGGGGTTTGAGGTGCATTCCATGAGCCGGTAGAGTGCGACGACGTCAAAGACTTTGTGGGCGACGACCACAGCGCCGCCAAACAGCGTGAGCGGATCAGTCTCGGTTTCGATGATGGTCATCTCAAGTGTCTTGGTCGGGTTTGCTTTCTGCAGGGCTGCCGCGCGATCGGAGAGGTCATCCCAGATCTTGTCGATGCCCTGCGCTGGCGCGAGCCGCTTGAAGTCGGCCCACGTCTTTTCGCATAAGAGCGGTCGGTCGAGTTCGTCGAGGCAAATCTCCATTCCGGGCGAGCTGACGTTGAAATCGTCAAAGTGGGTCGCCCAAATGCTCAGCCAGTACTTTTTGTCGAGCAGGTAGTGCGACAAAAAGTTGCTGGCGCCGTCGATCCAGCGCGACTTGGCGCGCACAGCGAAACGCACGCGCTGTGGCAACGTGCTGAGGTAGTCGCGTGAAATCTCGCCCGGCTCTGGCGCCTGTAGAGCAGCCTGGAGGGTCTCGCCGGAGAGCGTCATCATGGTCTTGTAGCACGTCGTCAGGTTGGCGTTGTCACGCACTGTGTCCATCATTTCGTCCATCATGTGGAACGCCGTCTCAGCCGAGAACGTGCTCGCACACGCGGTCGAGTAGTCGCTGTGGAGGCATGCGGGCCAAGTGCTGAGTTGTTCAGGGCGCTGCATGAGAATGGTGCGAAGTCCGTTGGACGTCGACGCGAACTTGAACAGGTGCGAGCTCACTGTATTGCTGTCTTTGCCAGCCGTGCTCACCGTGTAGACCAGACTATTAGCGGCTGTGGTTGAGCGCGAGAGTACGCGGGTAGGCTGTAGCGCCGGCGGATCGGACGCAAACACGTTCGGCTCGATGGTCGGGTACGCCAGCTCCGTGAGGCTCGCACCACTGCGCGCCACGTCCGTCACAAGTAACAAGTACCCGATCATGGCGAGCGCGATGCGCCACAGCGGCACGCGTGGCAGCTCAAACGAGTCGGAGTACACTGAGCCAACATCGTTCGGAGCCGCCGTGGTGGGTGGAGATGCTGTCGTCTCGGTCGCCGCGGGCTTTGCACCGTTTGCGGGCAACGGCGTGACCACTACACCAGGCGGATGCATCGTTGAGGCGCCGTCGAGCAGGTGGAGTTGATCGACGCACTTGACTTGGATTATCCGTGTGGCGCCGTCTCTGCGGTGTTTGATCTTGGAGAAGTGGTTGCACCAAGTCTCGAAATACGAAACTGCTTCGCACACAAAATAGCCCGAAAGTGGTGAGACGAAGAGGCGGTCACGAAACGAACACGTCGGAGCGACGCACGAAGAGTGTTCATATTGAAGTTCTTTTTGCTACAGTCACGCACAGGCTGTGCTCAGTAGTGCACCGCCTCTCGGTGTAGGCCAATAGGTAACCTAGTGACAGAGAGTCTGAGTGGCGCCACGCTTGAAAACAATCCAAGGTTCGAAATCTATTCTTCACACAGCATGATCTCACGGATTGCGATTTTGGAGCCAACGGCCATCCACAAAGAACGACTTCTCTTCGTCCAAGGAGACGCGGAAGCGCAGCTCCTGCTTGGGGAGCGCTGGAACAAAGTACAGCGATTTCGATTAGCTCGCTGCTTAACGGGCAGTGATCATGTAATGAGCGCCAACGTACTGATCACTTTTGACGAACCAGGCACACAAACTTGAACAACTCGTGCCTTGTCAGCGACGATAATCCCAACGGTGCCGACGTTTAGTGGGTTTCGCGCCTTGATAACTGGCAAAGGGACCAAGAAACGAAAGTCAGAGATCTAACTAATCCTCGACGAAGCAAACTACTGTGTCAGTGAGCTGTACCTTCGATCGGGCACCCAGAGAGGTCGATAGTGCGTAACTTGGCTTGGAGACGAGCCGTGCGAGTCGCCAGATCGCTCTGATCCCCAACACTACATGCATTTTAAAACACTAGATTAGCTTTTCACTCCAAGACAGATCTTATCTCCCCACGTACAAATCGTTCCCGATCACGTCGCGCGCATAGCGTCGCCAGATCTCGCAGAGCTTCTCGGCGTCGCTGTATCTGCTCACAACACGACGTCGGCACAAACCAGTTCACCATCAGTAACGTTGGGTGTTCGTCGAGCCTAGCGAGTCCAACGATTTGTGGTACGCACTCGATCGCGTCGGCCCGGAGCATGTGCATGCCGAGCTTCCGCCGCTGGCGTGCGCTCAGCAGCTTGGCCGACTGCGCCTGTGCATCATTCAGCGCGCGCTGCTTCGCGGCGTCGGTCGTGCGCACCGGGTTGTCGAACTGGAGCACTTTGTTCTTGAGTTTGTCGGTCATCGCGTTGGCGCTGCCCTCGCGCGCGAACGCGCCCACGTATTCTCGGAGCGTCGCGTGGAGCGCGTTGGCCTTGCGCATCGATGCTGCCTTGGTGTGCTGCCGTCACACGTGTTCACAAAGTCAGCGGCCATGGTGGTGGTTCCTGCCATCCAAAGAGAAAAAACCCCACCAACGAGCAGTTCTTGAGCCCGACCTGCAGCGTGGCCACATCCAGACGACCGTACAGCGGGTCGTACGGCTCCTGGGGTGGCGGCTGTTGTTGTCGCTGCTGACCATTGGTGGGTGGGCCCACGGACGCCGTCGGTTTGGTCGGCGGGTGCTTCTTCTTTTTCTTGTGTTGGTACGCCTGCAGCGCGGCCGCGGCGCTGGTCTGCTGCGCCGCCTGGGCCGTGTACTTGGAGGCCGTTTTCCCAGCAGTGGCGGACGTCGCGAACGCCGCGTCCAGCGACGCCAGGATGTCGCGCGGCCGCTTCTTCGCGGGCTTGTCCTCGCCCATGATGATGCTTGGTGCCGTGCTGTGTTGGGGATGGTGGTGCGGAGGTTTGTTGGTGTACCCCGTTTCGGGTACCACGTACCATCAGAACGTACCCATCGACATGGGGTACACGACCGTCTGCACAAACCGCAATTATTGTGGCTGCTCCTCCTCCAACTTCAACACTTGCACGTGCCCGACATTTTTGTGCTGTTGTCTGTGTCTGGTGTTCGAGCAAAAATTCTTTTTTTCTTTATTTTTGTTCCAGCCGCGTCCGGTAGTACCGGACGCGGCTGGACCGGTAGGATACGCTCTGTGTCGGCAAAGTGGAGAGGGTTATTCTGTTTTCTTCCTCTCTCTCCAGTTTCCTGTGTCTCGTTTCCAGCGAATTCCTCTTGGTTGTGCGTACGTACTGGAAGCGTGGATCGTGATTGGACTCGGGAGGAAACCTACACTTTTCGTTCACTTCGCGACATACCATCCTCGCAGCAACAGTCCTATCTCAACTCAACACGGCAAGTCTTAACGGCCTCTCTCTCCAGCCATGGCGTTCACGTGCTGCAACGACCACCAGTGGCTTTCGATTGTCCTCATCGTGCTCTACGCCGTGCTCATTCTCAAGCTCTGGCGCGTCGTGATCATCCACCCTTTCAAGATCCTGTACGTTTGGCATTCGGAATGTGGTGATTGGTGGTGGCTCTAACGGTGTGAATTCTTCTAGCACGGTCTTCTTGCATGAGCTCGGCCATGCCATCGCCTGCTGGCTCACGTGCGGGAAGGTCGAAGGCATGGAAGTGCACCCGAACGAGGGCGGAGTGACCAAGACGTCCGGTGGGGTCCGGTGGATCATTCTCATGGCCGTGCGTACACTGTATCATCGTCGTGGTGTGTGTCCAATGCTTTGACAAACCTTTATGGTGGCCGTTGCAGGGATACTTGGGCTCGGCGATCTGGGGCATGGCGCTCATCATCGCGAGGTATGTGCGTTGTGGTGGGCTCTTGATGGTGAGTGGGTTACAGAGCTGATACCGAGTGTGCCTCTCTCCCATCAGCGCGAGTATCGACGGTACCCGTGTCGCAGCGTGCGTGCTCATGTTCTTCCTCGCCATGTTCATCTTCTTCGGCAGCAACAGCTACCTGCGCATCCTCAATCTCGGCTTCATCGTGTTCCTCGCATGCCTGCTCGTGATCGACATCTACACCAAGTACCACCCGCTCTGGTACGCGACGCTGTTCATGGGCGTCATGAGCTGCCTCTTCTCGATCTACGACATCTGGGACGACCTGCTCGCGCGCCGCACAAACGAGAGCGACGCGTCGGTGCTCGCCACGATCACCCACACGTCGAGCCGTTGCTGGGGCATCATCTGGGGGCTCTTCGCCTTGGTCGCGCTCGTGGTCGCGGTGTTCGTCCACGTGCTCATCACCAAGCGCGAGGGCGGGCCGCTCAAGCTCGGCCAGACCTCCACGGGCACGCAAGTCGTCTTCGGCTGCACGGTCGCAGTCGTGGCCGTCGCGTTGCTCCACACGGCCATCACCAAGCGCGTGATGGTGCGCAAGCGCAACTTTGGCAGCTCCACGCGCGACAACGACAGCTACGTCTGCGTGGCCTAGAGTCTAGGCCACGCGATGACGCTGGCTAAGGCTGGGTACCGTACAGGTATTGTATACGCCCATTTTGGTGGCTGACGGAGGTGTATGCCATCCACGGTCGTTGGACACGTCGATGATCGCTGCTTCCTGATGAACCCATTGCAGCTGCGCGCACCAACGAACCAAAAAACAACAAAAACAGCAGACAAAATGTGATTTTTTGGTTCGCATGTCGCATTTTTTGTGTTTTTGAGTGTCCCAGCGAGACACTTGTTTTTCCCACAAACACAAAAAATACAAAAACAAAAAAAAGTCAGGCGACGAGCACAATTGCCGGAAAAAGCGCGGAGGGGGTTACACGTTCGCGACAGCGTACCCCCACTGCCGCCTCGCCTCTCCTCATGCGTTGGAACCCAGCTCGCGGTGGACAGAATCGAATTGACGAAGCTCGCCATCGCCGCCGCCTTCGCCATGGTCGACTTCACGCTCTCGTGCTGCAATGACCAGCAGCTCCTCATGATGTTCCTCATCGTGGCCTACGCCGTGCTCATCTTCAAGCTCTGGCGCCAGACCATCTTACACCCGTTCAAGATCCTGTACGTTTCCTTTCTCTCGCTCTCTGGTCGTGGCACGCGCGCTCACGGTATATGTATGATATTAGCACCGTGTTTCTCCACGAACTCGGTCACGCGACGGCGTGTTGGCTCACGTGCGGCCGCGTCACGGGCATGGAAGTGCATCCGAACGAAGGCGGCGTGACCAAGACCGTCGGCGGCATCCAGTGGATCATCCTCCCAGCCGTGCGGCCACATTGTCCCCCCGATTCATTGTCTTTCTATGGGGTGCTCACCGCGGCGCGTTTCTTGTGCTACATGTAGGGTTACCTGGGCTCGGCAGTCTGGGGCATGGGCCTCGTGATCGCCAGCGCCGACGAAGTGGCCTCCGAGGTCGCGGCCGGCGTGCTCATCTTCTTCCTGCTCGTCTTTGTCTTCTACGCGCACAATGGCTACCTGCGCATCCTCAACTTGTGCTTCATCGTGCTGCTCGGCGGGCTGCTCGCGCTCAACTTCTACACCGAGTATAACCCGCTGCGGTACGTGCTGCTCTTCGTCGGCGTCATGAGCTGCCTCTTCTCGATCTACGACATCTGGGACGACCTCATCTCGCGTCGTGTCAACGAGAGCGACGCGTCCGTATTCGCCAAGATGACCCACACGTCGAGCCGCTGCTGGGGGGTCATCTGGGGACTCATCGCCGTCGCCTCGCTTGGCGCCGCGGTGTACTTTAACCTGCTCGTCGCTGAAGATGACAGTGAAAAGCTCTCATCCTTGACCAAGGCCTCAGCGGGAACGACGGGGGTCATGATCGGCACTGTCGTCATCGTCGTCCTCAGCATCGCACACACAGTCATGACGGGTCGTTGCATGATCCGCAAGAAGACATTCCTTCGTCGCGGTGGCGACAATTATGCTGCCGCTGTCTGAGCTCTACCAACCTGCCAATACACTGAAACCGACGCACACGATTACGCCTCCCCACGTGTATTACTTCTCACCTTTCAGTTGTATTTTCACATCGCTTTTGCTTCCTTGTGCCTTCCTCCTGCGGTCAACACGTGCACCGTCTTCCTGTTTATACATCTGTCTCTGATTGTCTATGTGGAGTCGAATCCTTCATACGTCCACGGAAACAGAATCACGGGAGGATGCCGTTCGTCATGCGCTGGAAATTGTCGTACTGCCGGGTACTGTAGTTGCCATGGCTCTTGCGGATCAGAGACAGAACGTGCGCGACGGCTTCTTGCTTCGAAAGTGTGAGCTTGAACCGCGAGCGCAGCTTCAGAAGAATGTATCCGACATCCTTGCCGGCAAAACAAGGGTACGGACTCTGACGAGACATGATGTCGACTAGATCACAAATCTCATCACAGTGCTTTTGGCATGCGAGGAACCCGCGAGTGCACAGCTTCACATACTCCTTGAACCCTTCCGACTCAGGCCCACCCATCGTGTCAACCATCTCGGCAGTCAACTTGAAAGGTGCAGTCTCGATGCTGAAGCTCCCACCGGGTGCGATGCCCAGTAAGAATCCGTAGTCAATGTGGATGATATGGCCTTCGTTGTCAAGCATGATGTTGCCATTGTGACGATCTTTGATTTGCAGCAAGTAGCTGACGATCGAGTACCCGGCCATGGATTCAATGTACTTTCGTCGCGCCTGCTTAAAGCGAGGTGAGTCGGCAGGACCATACGACTTCTCAAAATGATGCAACAACGAGACGTAGCCGTCGCGTTTCTTGAGACCATCCAGTGAGATCGCGTTCGCTAGCGTCTCAATCAGTCCAGTCGACGAGCTGGTCGCGATGATTCGATAACATCTCAGCCAAACAGGTACGTTTGCAGCCTTGAAGATCTCGATGAACTTCTGGATAAGCTGGAGTGTGAATACCTCTTGTCGCAAATCGTCATTGCTTTTGCCGATCATGGATACGATGTCCCATCCAGGCAGATGCCCATACGGTGATGCCTCAAGCAAACGCTTTCGCTTGGAGCTCCAGGATTCGCCGAACGCAGCCTCAAGATCCTTGCGTCGCTCATTCTCACGCTGGATCGCCTCCTGAGTCAAATTTGTCGTTGACAGATCCATGTCCAATTGCTGAGCACCCGAATCAGCCGATTCGGGCGTATCAGTGAGCTCGACGACAGCGTCAAGGCGCGTCTCAAACGTTTTCGGTGTCTCCACCAATCCTTGGATATCAGCAGGGGTCTCGGGAGCAGGAAGGCTCATCGATCGAGTAGGCCTAGCCTCAATTGCGGGTTTCGGCCGCGAAGCTTCATCTTCATCGACTTCATTAGCTGCAGCAGCAGCTGCAGCTGCAAGCCCATTGGAATTTTGGTGGCGAAGCAGACGCCCTACTTCTTCGTCCTCTGCATATTCAACGCTGGATGCAGCAATCGCTTCACTGCCCATGTAGTCGCTCCTTCGGTGCGGGGAAACAGGAGAGAGCACAGGGTCGTTGTTGCTGAAGAAGTTCCCGCGGATCACCTCAAAGATCAACATAATAGGAACTCGAGCCTTCGTGGAAAATGCTGTTCCTTCTTTTGTCGGAATGCGCACAATTCGCTCGAACGGATCAGTAGCCTTCACGAGAGGAACGTATGCCATCGGCGGCAGGCGGATTTTCTCCAAGTATCCGGGCAGAAGTTTCTTTCTGTCGGCAAATGGAACGAACCGAAGAGCCTCTGCGATATCAGTGATCTGCTCCACGAAGTCACATTCGTCTGCGAAGTGTTGAGCGAGCACGCTCTTCTCAGCTGCACTCATACGCCGGGCCGGGCCACTGAAAATGCTCGTCGGTTGCTTGTCGAGGTTGTCTTCTTCCTCAATAGCCGACGACCTGATTTCGTGTTCGTCAGGGTGGAACAGAGCCCCAAAATCTTCTTTTGGCGTAAGCAAATGCTGCTGGAAACGAGAGAAGTCGCGGAACCGCGAGTCACTCTCGTTGTCGCTTCCATGGTTGCTCGCGTGAGGCGTCGATGGCGACAGTGGGGTGGCGTATGAAGTGATTCCATCGTTCTGACCAGCGCTTGCAACGGCTCTTGCACGATAGTTTGCGATCTCCTCCGTGAGCTTGTAAATTTGAGCAAGCTGTTCCGGAGATGGCGTTGGCAGACGAATCTTCTTGTCCGACTGCATAGGAGCCTCCATGCTGAGAATCACACTCAGATCGGTGCCGACGACTTCCTGCTCTACCTCGACCATGAGACGCACGACCCTCGCGTACTTGTCTTGCATCTCACGTGGCGCGTACACATTGAAGGAGTCTTCGAGAGCACCTTGAAGCTGCCAACGCAGCAGCAACGCAAGGTGAATGGACCGTGAACAGATCGACAAAATGAGCTCGTCGAGCCAAAAAATCTTCTCAAAATCGAACATCGGCACACTCAGGTACGCATGGACAATCTGCGGCCAGTAGAACTCGACTTGGTTGATTCTCGTGTACGAGAAGTGTAGTAGGCGCTCGACGATCGGCTTGAAAAGCAATGGATCACTGTCCAAGTGGCGGTGGAGAAGGATGACAGCGCGATACACACCGAAGTTGCGCAATCGAAATTCCCGGTGGAGCCCTAGAATCTTCAAATCGAGCGGCAGCTCTGGGTGGTCTACAGTGTGGTCCAAGAAACGTCGATCGGCGCGGATGATGTGTTCACATTCTTCTGCTGTGATGTTTCCTTGCTTGAGCATGTCGATCGCGATTTGAGCAGCCTCCGTGTGGAGCGGTCGTTTGGGCATGAGCAGTTCGATCGGCGTTTCTTCGTTCAGGGGCTTCGGGTAGAGACAAATTCCGGCCTTGAGTCGCTCCGAGATCGCGCGGAGATGGTTCAAATACATTTGCGCTTCGTAGCACTTGTCGCACACGCGCTTCGCGTAGTAGTACGAGCGGTGCGGCAAAGGCACTTTGTTGCTCGTAAACTTTTCGCAGTAGAGCGCGTCGCAGTTGTGGCACTTGTAGAGCATCGTGGCGGGCAGGGGCGCGGGCGAGCCTTCCGAGGGCTGGCAGTGCGGGCACTTGCACGTGAGCCCGTCCACTTCGTTCACGGCCACGGCGCTGTTGGGCGAGGTCGACTCGACCATGCCCGATCCGTGGGAGGCCCACGACGGCGAGAGCCGCGGCATCGTGGTCTCGACCGTCATCTGGATCGCGCGGATCCACTTTTCCTTCTCCATGGCAGTGTCAGCGTACGCGTAAAACACCTTGTTCTGGACGGTCGCAAACAAAAAGCCGTTCTGGTAGATGTGCATGTTGCCCTTGCCGTCCCATTCCTGCACGCCGAGCACGTCGACCGCGCCCTTGAGCCGCAGCATGTGGTACGCGTCCTCCTGGGTACTGTAATACTGGAACGACGTGCCCACGAGGAAGCAGTACCGCCGCAGCATGGGCGGCGGCGACGACGGGCTCGTGCGCAGCGTCAGGTAGCCCTCGCAGGTCGCGCGCGGAGCTCTCATCTTGCGCTGCGGAGACTTGCACACTCAACTGGACACGCAACGACGGTCGATCGCGGTCGATCGGAGGCGTTCCAGCGGCCGGCGGGGGCCTCGTTGGAAAGCGCTGGCTTCGCTCGACGCGGCACGCGATAGCGCTCTGTCGCAGGGAACAGCCCAGGCGTCGACTGTCCGTCTCTCTCTTTCTCTCTCTCTTCCCGAGCGCGGTGATCTCCGCGCTCGACGGGGCCTCCCCTTTCAACCTGGTGAAGCCACTGCAGTGTGGGGGAATCCGCACAAAGGCGGCGGCCAAAGTCGATCGTACTTAGTCGGAGACCCAGGAACAACCCCACCTTGGAGCGTCAACTGGGGGGAATTTACGTAACTAGCCCACCGCAGAGACTAGAATATCGGTAGTAGCCATTTGTACCTGTAAATTGGTACAATGCGGCCGTGTGTGTGAAAGGGTGTGGGATTCTGTTGGTTGGCGTTGGCGGCTGTGGAAGGTGTTGGAACTGTTGGCTCCATTATTGACAACCAACAGAGCCCCCATGCCGCGCACGCCCAAGTCCAAGAGCGCGGCGCCACTGAAGGCGAGCAGCGCCACGAGCGTGAGCCAGCACAAGGCGCAGGTGGCCAAGGCCCCTCCAGCGAAGCAGGCGGCGCCGACCAAGAAGGCGGCGCCCAAGCAGGCGGCCAGCGAGACTGAGAGCAGTGGTGAAGAGGAGGACGACGACGAGGACGACGACGACGAGGAGGAGGATGGCGACGACGAAGGCGACGAGGAGGAGGATGACGATGACGAGGAAGACGATTTTGAGGACCAAGGCTCTTCGTCGGAAGATGACGACGAGGAGGCCGGTAGTGACGAGGAGGACGAGCTGAACGAGGCCGAGAAGAAGACGCGCCGCTTTGTCGTGGACCGCGAGAGCCAGGTGAAGCAGATGCGCGAGGACGGATCGCTCAAGCTCGCGTCGCACATCCACGTCGACGACTTGTCGTCGGACGATGAGGTACGGTGGCCTCGTATCGCACGCGGTGTGTATGTAGAACACGAATACTGACAGTGTGCCTGCAGGAAAACATCAACACGATCGGCAACGTGCCGCTCCGCTGGTACGACGAGTACGACCACATCGGTTACGATGTCTCGGGCAAGAAGATCATGCGCTCGAACGCTGCGGGCGATGGCATCGACAACGCGATCGCCGCCAAGGACGACCCGGACTACGAGTCAGTGGACACTGATTTGGATTACACCGACTGTGAATGCGCTTGACTGACCCGCTCTTTGTGTACTAGACGCACGGTGTACGATGCCTACAATGACCGTAAGATCGTGCTTTCGGATCGCGAGATGGAGATCATTCGCCGTATCCAGGCCGGCGCGTTTGCCCACCCGGAGTTCGAGGCGTACCCGGACTATGTCGATATCTACACGGCCGACAAGGAGATCCACGCCATGGGCAACGACCAAGAGTCCAAGCGCAGCTTCATCCCGTCCAAGTGGGAGAAGATGAAGGTCATGAAGATCATCAAGGGTATCAAGGAGGGCCGCATCAAGCTCGACCAGGAGCCCGAGAAGAAGCCCGAGGTGTACCAGATCTGGCACGAGGACGACCAGGCCATGATCCGCAAGGGCCCCGCTCAGGTGCAGGCGCCCAAGATGCCCCTGCCAGGCCACATCGAGTCGTACAACCCGCCGGAGGAGTACCTGTTCACAGAGGAGGAGCGCCGCGCCTGGGAAGAGATGGACCCGGAGGACCGCGAGACCAACTTCATCCCGCGCAAGTTCAAGACCCTGCGTGAGGTCACCGGCTACTCGAACTTCGTGCGCGAGCGGTTTGAGCGCTGCCTTGATCTGTACCTGTGCCCGCGCGTGAACAAGCGCAAGCTCAACATCGACCCCGAGTCGCTCGTGCCGGAGCTGCCCAAGCCGCGCGACCTGCGGCCGTTCCCGAACACGCTCGCGCTCGTGTTCAACGGCCACACGGGCCGCGTGCGCTCGATCACGATGGACCCGTACGGCCAGTACATCGCCTCGGGCTCGGACGACTTCACGGTGCGTGTGTGGGAAGTCGAGACGGGCCGCTGCCTCCAGACGTACAACGTCGGCGCGATCGTCCACAAGGTCGTGTGGAACCCGAACCGGGACCACCAGCTGCTGGCGGTCGCCGCCGCCAAGAAGGTGTTCCTCATTGCCACGGGCACGGGCAGCGCCGACCAGACCGAGCTCACGAACGCGCTAGTGGGCGATGCCGACGAATCCATCTCGGCCGAGTTCAAGGACGACGGCGAGGAGGTCGTGGTCGACGAGGACGAGGCCGAGGTGGACGCCGACGCCGTCAAGAAGAAGATGCCCGTGACCTGGCGCTTCTACGCCGGCACCAAGGACAAGCACAAGATGCAGCCTGGGGCGCGGCCGTGGCTCGAGCGCCGCGTGGGCACGGGCATCCGCGTCGTGCTCCACCACACGTCGGACGTCAAGGACATCACGTGGCACCACAAGGGCGACTACCTCTCGACCATGGCGCCGGGCGCGAACGCCTCGGCCGTGCTGATCCACCAGATCTCCAAGCGCAAGACACAGAACCCGTTCACCAAGAGCGTCGGCCAGGTCCAGGCCGTGCTTTTCCACCCGTCCAAGCCCTTCTTCTTCCACGCCACGCAACGCCACGTGCGCATCTACAACCTCGTCAAGCAGGCCATGGTACGCTCCCTGTCGAGGCACCCTGCGATTTGTGCTCGCGAATGGCGCTGACAATTTTGGTTCCTCTCTTTGCCCGTAGGTCAAGAAGCTCTCGTCCGGCGTCAAGTGGATTTCGAGCATGGCCGTGCACCCGAGCGGCGATCACCTGATCATCGGCAGCTACGATCGGTGCGTCGCAGCTGAGCGCCATGCCGCGGATCCGTTCCCCACTGACACGTCTGTTGTTGTGATTTGCCTCGTGTAGCCGCCTGTGTTGGTTCGATCTGGATCTGTCGTCCATGCCGTTCAAGACGCTCAAGTACCACGAGAAGGCCGTGCGCTCGGTGGCCTACCACGCCAAGTACCCACTCATGGCTTCGGCCTCGGACGACGGCACCATCCACATCTTCCACGCCATGGTCTACTCGTACGTACTGCATTGCCATTCATTCACTTCGGCTTTCCTCCTCATCCGAAGGATGGGTGCGGGCACTCCCCGATCTTGTGTGGCCGAAATCTGATTACGACTGGTTTTTTTTTCGCGCTTCTTCAACAGGGATCTGATGAAGAACCCGCTGATTGTGCCGCTCAAGATTCTGCGCGGCCACGAAGTGTCGGGCGGCCTCGGCGTCATGAGCGTCGCGTTCCACCCGGTGCTGCCGTGGGTCGCCACGGGCGGCGCCGACGGCTCGATTCGTCTCTTCCAGAACATCCACTAGGCGCGTTTTCCAATGGAAGGCGTGGCGGAGCGCATGCCACCATGGCTGGATGCACACACACTGTCAACTTATACGCACGTAATAGAAGAACACCTCTCACTACGCACGATGCGATCAAATCCCCACCTTTCACATCACAGGAGCCATCGACACGAAATGGGAGGCAATGGCAACATCAAACGATTCTACTGGTACTTTTAATGTGAAAAAAATGGCACGACGAACAACCTGGGCAGGTCTCGCTCCGAAAAACTACACGGCATTCGCGGGGCGTGTGCGCGGGAGGCTGGGCAGACAAGAGGAGTGGGGG